>CAWUDS030007529.1:4557963-4867065 GCA_963859935.3 Lathyrus sativus
GGATCTATCACAAATGTTACGATAACAGACTCAACTAAAATACAATAAAAGTGTATAATTAGATTTTATAAGCTTGTTATGTGCAAATAAAATCACTATCCAAAAAGATAAAAATTACACAACCATCATCTAAGGGAAGCTATGGACGGGCGAATAAGATCAAATGAACATGCCAAGAAATAGAAGTCTGGGTCGAACTTCAGACGCCATGTATTTTAGAATAGAGTGAACACTCATGTATTATCCATGTAAATCCCATATATATATATATATATATATATATATATATATATATATATATATATATATATATATATATATATATATATATATATATATATATATATATATATATATATATATATATATATATATATATATATATATATATATATATATATATATATATATATATATATATATATATATATATATACGCACTTCTGTTCCATGGGAGAAATGACATGTGATATATAACTTACACATTCAACACCTAAAGAAGCACACTTGCAGAACAGGACCATTCACCTCACGTGAGCAGGACCTCCAAAACCATCATAAAACCACTGCACAGGGCTTTTTTCCATTGTGGGCAAGCCCTAACCTATAAAAATTGTTATAAACTTACTAAGACCTCTGAGTAACCCAACCCTTGCATGGGTAACATGCACACCTATACTTTTTTACTAGTAAATTTTTTGAGGTATTTAGTTTTTTCCACAAGCTCAGCGCGAACTTGGGCCGAGATGGAAAAGTGTTATCATGAAAAAAAATTATTGCCTTCGGCCTGATGTTTTGACGTTGGTAAAATGAACTTGAAAAATAAAGTAGATGAATCAAGTATTGATTCATTAAGGTTTAAAAAGAAGGGTGATAAATTTTTAATTTAATGTTATGATGTTGAATACTCATTAATGGCATGCATCCTAAACTAAAAGAGAAACTGGTTTGACAAGACTACCATGATCTGAGAAAGATTGTTTACAGAGCAACATGCATTAAATAATTCATCATGAGAAGGAAAAGAAACATGCTAGTTAGAGAAGAGACCTACACCTTGTCTCCATCATAGAAACAAATGAATTTGGTGAATATATGTTTGTCGATGTTATGACAAATATATTAGCATATGAGATCTTGAAAGGGAAAGTTTATTTGTTTCATTCCTTGAAGTCTTCTAAAGAATAGGACAAAGATGAGAAGATATAATATGTATTTGACATCAAAATTTTTTAACAAATATTTGATTATATATAAGCAAGTTTGACTATTATATGGTCACGAGATTTATCTAGTCTAGGAAATCTAAGGCGAAAATTACTTCAAATGAAACAACTTTTATGACCATTCAGAAGGCTATCAAGGAGGAAATATTTTAGGTCGACGATAAAGGAATGACCCATATGGTCATTGACTGATTTTTTTCACACCATGAGTATATCTAAGATGTCTTTTTATGAATCCATAGAGTTCAAAATGGATATGAAGGATAATAATTGGTTGAAGCATGTTTGTAGCATAAAGTCATATTAGTTGAATCCTTGCACGCAGTTATCTCAAATTTTTAACACACGCTTAAATTGAAAGAATGAGATGAAGATCGTACAATAATGGCTTTGTTGAAAAGTCGAAATGGTATGTTACGACCATGAAATTTTTGATAGATTCGATTTGTCGAAGTTCAGTGATAATTCTGGTCGAGATTGCAATGAGTAAGAAACCAAGAGGTTTTTTGGTTTTGGGACTTAGTAAAATTCAGAGTGCCCAAGATGTTTACTCTACACAGTTGAAAGAAGTGTAATTGGATTCAGACAGTTATTGAAGGACACATGGAAGTTAGACGAAGGTGAAGGTTGCATGGAGATGAAGACGTGACATATTGTGCTTACTCCACCACTGTAGACGGTTATTTTAGGACTAGTATATAAGTAGGAGTTCACTTATGTTTTAAGGGTCCGCAATTGTTCATAAATTTTGCAAAACTCAAAGTATTCATGTGTTTGTGAGAAAAGAGTAAAAAATGTACGTATGAATTCCACTTTTATAAATTAAAGTCTTTATGTTGGAATCATTTACTAAATTGAATTTAGTTTTAAGTCTTTTTTAAGTCTTCTTTGCATTTCGATTTCAGTTTAATTCCAGTCAATATTCTCAAAACTTTACATTTCAATTTTGAAGTCAAAATTACTTGAAACTCATGATTTTCACTAATATGTCCTGGGATCTTTTCGAGTTTAATCCTTAAGTATTAATTGGAACTTGTTTTGTTTACTAAATTTCATAGTAAAGAAGTTGGCACGCTCAATGGGACCCTTTTTGTGTGAATTTATAACTTTGTTTTCGGAAATAGTTTTGCAAATCTCTTTGTTTTATAAACTTTAGTGTGAGTGTGCATGAGATTGGGGAGTGGTAAAATAACCAAAAAAATAATTTAGAAATCAACAAAGGAGATATGTTAAGAGAATGGTTACTCTTAGAAATAACAATGAAGAACAACGATTAAATAGCACAGGGGCAGGCACAGTCACTGCGAGTTCGACTGAGCTAATTCCTTTGATTGCTAGCATGAAGGCCCTACCGTCAATGACAATTATGCCATTAACTGCACAAGAAGGGACAACATTTCCCCCTCCCATGATAGAGTCATCATGTGCCTCCTAGACTGACTATGGAAAGTGACTTTAGGACTTTTGTCACAAGTTTCATAATGTATTTGCACGGGTGTGAACGACCTTATGGTATGCTAACATCAATGATGGAAAACTTCAATACACAACCTTTGACATTTATCAAAAATGCTGCAAATGCATATTCACCATTATTGGCATCTGGGTCTGCCATAGGTAACCCTGGTAGAACGATACAACCTCAATTAGGGATGGGATTTGGTTCCCAAGCATTGCCAATGTTCACTATGAATTCTGTTACGGCAATGAGACAACAGATAAATGAGAGTAACCATGATATGCTTAACACTCTTACCCAACAAATAGGTACCATATTTAACCCATTTATTTAAAATAAGAATTAGAGTTACCAAGAATTGACAACTCAAATGAGTCAAATTGTTGACTTCTTTGGCGCGCCTCCAACACAAGTTTGATATATAGTAAAACCTGAAATGGCCAGGCCAATTCGAAACAAAGCGATGGCCCTTTAGGAAAATATAGTTAAAAAGGGGAAACAGTTTGTGCCTCACGTAGTCGAACAAAAGAGGGCTAGAGAAGCCAAACGCCCACCAATTTTGGTGGATAATCGAAATTACGATGCATACCAAGTGTTCCATCAAGTTTGACAGGATAACCTAGTGGGAGAAAATAATTTGCAGCCATAGTCGAAAGGATAATGGAGTAGAATGGTGTGAACATGGCCTTCAAAGGCCAAATTAGACACCTTCCTTATCGAAATATGTGTTATAGACTGAACTTCCAAGGGGATGGAAAGTCCCCAACTTCACCAAATTTGCTGGTGATACTAATGAGTCTATACTCGAACATAACGCTCGATATTTTACTGAGGTTGGGGACATAGAAAGTAATGAGAACTTGATAATGAAATATTTTCTTAGTTCCCTTACAAAAAATGCTTTTACATGGTTTACAGCCTTCCCTGTGCATTCCATTAATGATTGGACTCGTTTAAAAAGGTTGTTTCATGAGAAACTTTATATGGGGAAATCTAAGATCACTTTGAAAGAATTATCGAGTGTGAAGCAAAAGTTCCCTGAATCAATCGACGAAAACCTTAACAGGTTTCAACTTCTGAAAATAAGGTGCTTTACCCAAGTGTTTGAGCACGAACTAGTCGATGTCAAGCGTTTGTTTTTATTGATTAGAAAGGAATTGGATACATAATATCTAAGAGATATGGCCAAGCTAGCAGATGGAGTTTGACAAGTTGAATGGTTGAAGGCTGAGAAATCCAGAGTGAACAAAGGTAAGAAGGAGCGCATGGCTTACATCTATATGGAAGACATTGAACTAACGTCAGATGTCTAATACAACCATGTCAAAGAAAATGAGGTCGATCTGGCCGAGTTAAAGCCAAGACCTCCATATGTGTGTAAACTTCTTAAACCTAAGAATTGGAAGAACCCTTCTGAACCTGTGAAAAATGATAAGTTCTCTAAGAAAACCTACACTTTCAACGTGACCAAATGCGATGAGATTTTTGACTTATTGGTCGCAGATGGTCAAATTTTAGTGCCATCATTAAAACAAAGAAAGAAAAGAGGGTTTTGTAAATATCATAATTTTTTTGGCCATAAAATCTCACAATGTTTTCTTTTCAGGGATCTTGTGAAAAGTACTTTGAACGACGAAAGGATGAAGTTTGCTAAGGGCAAAGTACTTATAAAGATAGATTCTGACCCTTTGCATATCGAGTAGGCCAGTTATATTAAGCCTATGGAAATAAACATGGTCGAGATCACTGAGGATTTCGACACGTGGTCTGAGGATGAAGCTCTCGAAGGTAGTGAGAACTAGATATAGTTTGTCTGCCCCAAAGTTGGAGAAGGCTTACTTGATTTCCTTCACCGATGCAATACTGAGGATTCAAAAGTGATGTTGTGCCCAAGGTGCAACGCTGTGTTCCAGAAGAAAGCTGTAAATAATGTGGAAAGTGATTAGCAGGAAAAGAGAAAGGAAACTGGAAGAGGAATAAGCCTCAATTCTATTTCGACAATAGGGGGTCCCTTAGAAAATGGAGAAGTTTCCTACCCACCAGAAGGGCAATCCTGACATCTATGTGACAACATCCGATGCTCCCCAAGGGAGGTGGATGAGGCTTATTTCTAAGGATCAACCTGGCAACCAGAAGTGGAGAAATTTCGAAATTGGTTGAGGCTCTTCGTTGGCGTATCGAGAGAATTTCCAGGTATCAGAGAGGTGTTCATATGGTCCCAGTAACTATAAATGGAAGAATCTGATGTTGACAACTTAGTGAAGGAGATTTCAGCGGGGAAAAAAGGCGAGAAAGAAGCTGTTGAATCAAGGAATAACAAACCATACCAAAGTTGTGTGAATGATCAGGATAAGAAGTCGGTTTGAAGACAATCATTTCCCCCCGCACCATTCAAGTCGAAGGGGAAGGAAAAGATTGAGGCATCTTCCAAGGAAGATGAATTGTTAACTGACAACTTTGACTCGGGGTCGGAGGACGATTTGTATGTGATATGCAATGTGGTATCGGTACTTCTAACGGAGCATGACTGTGTGACAGAGATTTTTGAACCAGCTAGTTGTGAGAAGGAGGAATGGCAAGACACAAACCAGAGTTCTATTTTTTAATGAATAATGATTTTATCACAGAATATAATACGTTCTTTTAAAGACCACACAAATGAATGAAAAGTCATTTGAATCCCCTTCTTATAAGGGCTAAGGTCGAAGACACTACTGTCAACAAGATCATGATCGATGGAGGGGCTGATGTTAACCTGATGCCCCATATTTTGCTCAGGAAAATAGGGAAATGTGACAATGACTTAAGGCCACATAATATGATCTTACCGAACTATGGGTAGGGACATATCTGAAGACACGTGCAAGTGCTTTCATAAAGGATAAGTCGAGAGAGCATTCTTCAAATGCTGAGGGGATTGTAACAGGATAACATGGGAAAAATTTATTGACTTCCCAAGGTTGTGACTTAGCAGTTAGGTATGGTCCTAAGCAAGCGAACAATTTATCGGACAAGGAAAAAAGGGACAAGTACCTAATTAGCCCAAATGAAGATTTTTTTCGGCCATTGGTGGTTCAGGAATGAAATCTCTTCCTTGTTCATATTCTTATTTGTTAGTTTTGGCACTTAGTAAAATTCAGAGTGACCAAGATGTTTACTCTATGCAGTCGAAAGAAGTGTAATTGGATAAGATCAGACAGTTATTCAATGACATGTGGGAGATAGTAGAATTCAAAGGCTACATAGAGAGGAAGACGTGATATATTGTGCTTAGTTTACCGTTGTCGATGGTTACTTTAGGACTAGAGTATAAGTAGGAGTTCGCTTATGTTTTAAGGGTCCACAATTGTACACAAATTCAGCAAAACTCAAAGTATTTGCATGTTTGTGAGAAAAAAGTCAAGAATGTACGTATGTGTTCCACTTTTATAAATTAAAGTCTTTATGTTCGAATCATTTGCTGTGTTGAATTTAGTTTTTACTCATTTCTAAGTCTTCTTTGCATTTCAATTTTAGTGTAATTCCAGTAAATATTCTCAAAACTTTACATTTTGATTTTGATGTCAAAATTGCTTGAAACTCATGATTCACACAAAAATGTCCTGAGATCTTTTCGAGTTTAATCTCTTAAGTATTAATTGAAACTTTTTTTATTTACTAAATTTCACAGTAAACACACGATACATGCATATGAATTAAACTTATTTGTTCAATAGAATGACCATTGCGATGTTCCAATTGTTTGGTAATGTTAAAACTGGAAAGCCATCCAAGGTTGGATGATTCACTAGGGTATAGTAAAACAATACATTGTTCTTAAAAATCATAGGTCCTCTAAAAATACTTGCGTACATGTTAAGGGGAAAGGTCAAGCACCCAACCCGACCAACATGCATACAAACTTACCCATAATTCATAAATAACATGTGCCCAATGGAAAAGGAAGTGTAGAAAAATTTATAGTTGAGGAATGATTAGAGTCCCTTAAAATCATTGTCAAGGACCACAAAGAGATGAGATGTTAAAGAATGGTAAATCCACAAGAAACACACTTGAATGACTATGGGTGTTGAATGAGAGGAGTAAGTCTAAAGCTTCTTGCACAACCACCCTCACCAAAACTCAGAAGATAAGGCAATAGAGAAATTGCTATATGCATAAAATAAGGTTAAACGAGATATCATCATCTAAGGTGTTAATAGCATTGGATAATGATTTTATTCCATTAAAATAAGAGGTATGATCTAATGACCTAAGTAATCCCAAGCCAATTAATAGTCATGAGGAAAATAAGAATGTGGAAACAACACACGAAGTTGCAATTAAAGTATCCAAAGATACACTTGGTATAAGACTCATATACCTAGAGTTAAAAGTTGATGATTAATGCTTATTTTCCCTTGAAGAGGAAACTGGATATGGAAACATGATATCATCTTTTGGTATCTCACAGTTGGATAACAATAAATGGGGATACTATTCTAAAGGTGAACAAGTCTTATTGAGGGATATATTGCTCAACAAATATATATGGTGCACCATAGTCCTCGAGAAATATGACAAAAGGTTGATAGAAGCTTGCAACCTTATTAAGGAATGCTTTCAAATGAAAGCCTGGGACAACCTACAAACTTTTGCTAAAGTGCTCAATGATTAATTCACCACTAAAGCTAATAGACTTATTGGATTGGTTAGAAACATTAAGAGATTTGTAATTTTGTTCTTAGGGGACATATGTTGGAATGATGCATGGCAAAATGTGTACACAAGTTTAAAACAGATTGAAAGATACTAAGGAATTAAAATAGAATGCAATAAAGAACACAAGATAATTGGTAACCCAATTCAGTGTAACATCACCTACATATGAGGTGTTTCTAACCCAAGAAAGGAAATCCACTCTTAATAGTATTAGTACAATTAGTCTTAGATGAACAACCATTGTTCAATGTCTACTTCCTAATACTACTAGTGTCTTTCTATTTAGGACTCCTCCTAAATATGATAACCATTCTCACTTTCTCTTAATCACAACCCTAGTGATCAATTCGTTACAAAATATTAATAATCTTTAATTACAACTTAGCTAAACAATCCACCTTTATGCCTTAAATATTCAAAATATGCTACTTTAGAGGTTTACAACAAACAATAATACAAAGACTTAAAGAACAAAAACTCTAGCACACTAAATTTTCAATGATTACTATGTTTCGTGTCTTCAATGGAAGAATGAGTCTCTTTGAATAAAAATCCATCTTTTGGAATTTTCTCCAATGGGTATTATATTTGATAAAGCAAGATTTGATTTGCTTTAAAAACATACACAAAAAGGTATGATTTGATTTGATCTTCATTCATTTAAAAAATTTCATTTAATTGTCTTTGATCTTATTAAATATTTTAGAAAATATACTAAATAACATATTGTTAAAAGATACAAATTATAAACACCATATCTTTCAGGAATTAAACAAAAATTCACTCAGAAGATCTCATAAACCATGACCTGTAGATTGAGGCCAGATGTTGCACACATGCTAGAACATCTTATCCCACAGTTGCATATTCACCAAAAAATTACATCATGTACTACCCAATGTTGTTTGACCTAATGCAGCCAAGCAAAAGGAACAATAATCTCCTTCCTTGGAAAAATTTAGCTAAAACAACTTACAACCTTTCTACAAGATGTGCTGGAGAAAAGCATAACAATCTCATTCAGAAGATTACACACAAACACATATCAGAGCAGCAATAACATATACCAGTAGTGAGACTTACACACTTGCTCACACACAATCCTGCTTACATAGTTGAAGGCTATATTCCAGACCAGATGATTCAGTATGTGAGCACATAACTAAATAATATGATAACAAATTACCACTCCACAACAATATATTTGAACATCATTAGTAGCAGAAGTAACACATATAACATGTAAGGTTGTTGCTACACTCCAAGAGGTCAAATCAAACATGAACTAACAATACTAGCTAAGTATACATGCTTAAAAAAATAAAACTATGACTAAAATAATCTTTTATTCTTGCACACCTACCTTGGATTACTTTCAGAAGAAGACTTCATACATGCAAATACCAATAACACCCCTTAGTTTTTCAAACTAAATAACATATAAGGACTTAGTGAATGTGTCACTTAACTGTTATTAAGTTGCTATATGCTCAAGATTTACATCTTTATCTTCCACAAGTTTCATGATGAAATGATGACGAATGTAGACATGCGTGGTTCTACTGTGTTTGACAGGATTCTTTGAAATATTAATAGCACTTAAGTTGTCACAGAATAATGTCATGACATCTTGTTCGATATTGTACTCCTTCAACCTCTGTTTCATCGAAAGAAATTAAGAGCGACAACTCCCTGCAGCAATATAATCAACTTGAGCAGTAGATAATGAGACAAAATTCAGCTTCTTGTTGAACAAGAGATTAAATTATTGTCAAGAAAGAAACATCCACCAGATGTCCTTTTTCTATCATGTTCACTTCCAGCACAATCAACACAATACCCTACTAGTATTGAATCAGTACCATAGGAATAGAGAATACCATAGTCACAAGTTCCGTTTATATACTTCATAATTCTCTTTACTTGAGTAAGATGACTTGTTTTGGGTTTAGCTTGATATCTTGCACAAACACCTACAGAGAAAGTAATGTCAGGTCTTGTCGCGGTGAGATTTGGATACCAAAGCTATAGGATTGTCTTGGCTCGCAAAAATAAGATATTACCATCAAACTTTTATTTTATCCAAGGGAAGAGAGAAAAGATCGAACAAAAACCCTAAGTAAAAATACAAATCAAAAAGCAAGGCCTAAAGCTAAGCAAAGAGAGATCAAAGGTATAGGGGTTGGTTATACTAAGGGAAGGTATTAACACCCTAAGCATCTTTAGTACTCTATAGGAACCTCTTGAAATATTTGTGTTTTGGATAAAATTGTTTGCTAAAGGTAAGGATGGACAAAGTAAAAGAAAAGGTGAAAAAAAGGTAGCTCGCTAGGATCTCGCAATCCTATGCCTACGTATCCATAACAGGAAGTCAGAGCAGTCGTAGTTCAGAGACTATGAGTGGAAAAATAAAAAGAGTGATCGCCAAGAATTGGGACCTTGTGCATATGTATTCTCAAAAGGAACTTGAGAAACCAGAGCGTCTATAGTTCGTGAAACTACGAGTTGTTAGGGTTATAAGAACCAAAACAACAAAGGGGAGAAGCTTAAAAGCAAAGCTTGCGAGGATTGATTGTAAAGGTGAAGAGATTAATTGCTATCTCTTATGGAAGGATTTGAATGAAGAGTTAACGGTTTGTAAAGGAAGGGTAGATTAATGGATATCTCTATGAAAAGGTTTGAAGGAAGAGTTAAAAGGCTACAAGAGATTAATGGCTATCTCTTAGGAAGGTTAAAGGTTTGTAAAAGAAGGAGAGGTTAATGACTATCTTTATGAAAAGGTTTGAAGGAAGGGTTAAAAAGTCCTAAGATTGAATTAGGGTTTGGATAATGGGAGATATAAGATGCTATAATTATGTACAAAATGCAAGTGTATGACTAAAAAATCAACAAAAGATCATTTTCCTTGGATTATATGCAAGATTCACAAGTGTATCCATGATAAATATGCATGAGGTCGACCTAAAGGGAACATGAGTCGACGCAAACATGCTAGAATGTAAAAATGCACATAAAAGAAATTTGTGCATCAACCTACAGGGGATGTGCACCGACATGAATAGGGAAGAAAGCTAAAAACACCAATTTTAATCAGTATGCGTCGACACGAACAGGGTTGTGCATCGACACGAATATGGCAGAATGCAAAATTATGCAAAAAAAAAGGAGTTTGTGCGTCGACACGAACATGGCAGAATGTAAAAAATGCCAAATTTCAATCAGTATGCGTTGACACAAACATGGCAGTATTCTAAAAAAAACACAGTTTTTTGAATTTTCACGAATGTCAACTTGTTCAAAACTCAACGAAATGCAAAGATATAAAAATGAAAATTGCTTGAAATTTCATAAGGAACCCAATGGTACTATTTTTATAACATAAAACCTATTAACTAGAGCACATGAATGGCATAAAAAGAAATAAGACCCTAAGTTCAAACATCATAAACTTCATACATGAACATGATACAATGCAAACAACAATAGGAACACAATAAACACAATAAGTTCTACATTTTTACTTCAAAAAGTATTCAAGAATGATGCATGGATCAAGAGTTTCAAGGTGCAAGATCACTTACCTATTGGAACAAGGTCCAATGCCCTCTTCAATTGACTATAGAAAGTATGTGATGAACCAAGAAGCTTTTGGGGCTTCCCTTGATGCCTTTGCAATGCTTAGATTGAGTTGGAACAACTTCAAATTTTCTACACCACCGTCCTTTCAAGATGGCCAAGTATGAGTTAGATCTTAGTAAAAATGTTATGATAGTTATGAAAAGATGTTAGGAACAGCTAAAGCTATATTTATGGGTGGTGTTTGAAGGTTTGAATGGTTTGGAAAAGGTCGGAATGAAGTATGGAGGTATTTTACACAAAAAGTCAATAGAACTTGGTGTTGAAGGTTGACTTTTTGATGCTGAGTGTTTTTTACGAAGATGGTGACCTTTGTTACGTATTTTTTGGTGTGTATGGATGATCGTCTTGATGGTTTTATGGATGGAGAAGGTTTTGGACAAGTTTGTGAAAATGGTGTTTTTGGTAAACAAATGGATGTTGATAAGCAAATCTGGTGTAAAGCTTGTTTTTGTTCCCCCTCCTCTTTTTGGGGTTTGCTCTCTATTTATAGGGGTTTCAAAATGGTTCATGTGACTTGTAGAAACCAGGTTTAGTTCAGATGTAATGCCAGTTTGAGGACTTGGTTCACACTTGCACAAGCAACCATGCTTGGTCATGATGGAAAGGTAGAGTGAAATGAAGAAGGTAGCTAGGATTTTCTGAAGTTTAGAGGTTGCTTATGACCTTAGAGATTTGTTTCTGAATTGAAAAAACAAGTTGGAGGTAAAAAGCAAATGTTTCAAGAATAAGCATGAAGCTTTATGCAAAACATTTCATAAATGGCATGAAACTTGGACAATGCTTTAATTTTTGTGTAATGCATAAAAGACTTGTGTAATCCTCTGATCATATAAAGATTTAGAGGCAAAAAGGTCTGTAAAGTAAGACTTTACAGATCTTGGCATTGATTTGGTCATGAACTTGCCATAGAAGTGACCTAAAATTCAACTTGGAGAGCCAATTTCCCTTCTTTGAAACTCCTAGCTCAAGTATGATAAAAATGTGTTCTTGGACTATTTGGAAAGCTTTAAATATCCTATAAAAATTTCATGTTTTAAGTTTTTCTAGAATCAAAATGGATCATGGTTAAAAATGGCCTCAAAGTTGGCTCAAACATAAGGCAGGTTTTGTTGAAATTTTTTCTAAGTGTTTAGATTTCAAAAGTGTGGAACTTCCAACTTCATGGCTTCATATCTCTCAATCTATGAACTTTTTGGGAATTCATCCTCAAGGACAAAGTTGTGGTATGCAACAAGATCTTCAATCTGATCTTTGGAGTAAAGAAAATGGTTGCTTGAGGAGGAAGTTATGAGCTTAGAAAGTTGAGCAAAAATCATAAGATTCCATAACTTAGAAAAATTCAAGAAAACCTAGTCTTTACAAATCATGATGTTTGGATGTTTTCTTTGATTTTATTGATTGATCATGATCTAAATCACATATTTTCATGATCCTTGACTTGAGGAGTCCATGCTTTAACCAAAAATCTCAAAAATCAAACCTTGACTTTGAGGAACAATTGACTTTTCATCTGATGGACTTGAGGCTTGTTGATCTTGATTTAATGCGATCTTGCACTTGATTATGATGAGAGGAGACCCTTGAGAAATATTGGATGAATTAGGGACTGAGATGTTGAGAATCTAACAATTTGACTAGTCAACTTCTTGAGCTTCTTGACATCCAAAACCTAGCTTATGATCAAAACACGTCCAAAGCACATGTTCATGAATTTCCAAGGGGTTAGTGAATACATAAAAACGCACACATGAGATGGTTGATGTTATGTAAATGATGAAAATGGAGGCATGATCTTAGGGGTAAAAATTAGGGTATGACATGTCTGTTTGTTGTGAGGTAGAGCTGACTGCCAATCACGCTTATGTATAAAAATTTTGATCTACATCCACACCCTTTTCATCTTTGATTACTTTCACATGTGTTGTAGTAGGAGTTCTCTTGTCACTCGCATTTTCAAGCCCAAACTTCTTCATTATACTCTTAGCATACTTGCTTTGAGATTCAAAAATGTTGCCTTCCATTTTCTTTACTTGAAGACCAAGAAAATAAGTGAGTTCTCATACAAGACACGTCTCAAATTTAGACTTCATTTGTTGGAAAATATATTCCACCATCTGGCTTGATTTTAATACTTTAAAAAAAATAACCTAAAAAAATATTTAATAATTTATTTATTTCCTTCTTATTTTTTATTTTTCACATTAAACATCCAAAAACATTAAAAATCCAAATATTATTTACTTATTCTGCCATTTTAATTTAAACCCTTAAAAAACCAAAAATATTTATTGTATTTATTTATTAGGGTTTCTTTTTATTTATTTTAAATGTACCTTTGATTTATTTTATTTTAAAATACTTTGATTAACTTAGACTTCCCGCCAAAATATTATGTCATCAACATAAATCTGGGCTATCATGAGCTTTCCTCTACCATTCTTCATAGATAGAGTTGTATCTATTCCACCTCTTTTGTATCCATTGTTGACTAGTAACTCAGTTAATCTTTCATGTCAAGCTCTTGGGGATTGCTTTAAATGATAAAGAGCTTTCTTTAACATGTACACATGATCTAGAAAACTAGGATCAATAAATTCCTTTGGTTGCTCAACATAAGCTTACTAATTAAGATAGTCATTCAAGAAGACATTTTTAACATCAATTTTAAATAATTTGAATTTAAAACATGCAAGATATTCCATGTAATAATCTAATAGATTTAAGACGAGATATTGGAGCAAATGGCTCATCAAAATCAACTCCTTCTATTTGAGTGTACCCTTGGGCAACTAACCAAGCATGGTTGCTTGTAACATTACCATTTTTATCATATTTGTTCTTATAAGCCCATTTAGTACCATTCACATCTTCAACTCTTGGAACTAATTCTCATACATTATTTCTTTTGAATTGACATAGTTCCTCATGCATAACATTTATCAAGAATTCACCAGTCAGTGCTTCCTAGATATTCTTGAGTTCAATCTTAGAAATGAAGTAAGAGTTGGAAATCATATCTCTGGATCTGGTGATGACTCCTTCATTCATATTTCCTAAGACATTTTCAATGGGATGATTCTTTTGAATTCTGATAGATGATCCTTCTCACTTTCTCTTAATCACTACCCTTAATGCTTTACAAACGATTAATAATGTTGAATTAGAAGTCAACTTAATAATCCACCTATATGCCTTAAATATTCAGTTTAGGCTACTTTAAAGGTTTACAACAAACAGTAATACAAAGTCTCAAAGAACAAAAACTCTAGCACATTTAATTTTCAATGCTTGTAGTGTTTTGTGTATTCAAGGGAAGAATGAGTCTCTTTAAATAGCAATCCATCTTCTGAGATTTTCTCTAATGGGCATTAGATTTGATAACAACCATATTTGATTTGCTTTAAAAGTATCCACAAAAAGATATAATTCGATTTGATCTTCATTCTATTTAAATATTCATTTAATTGTCTTTGAACTTATTAAATATCCTATCAAATCTTACTAAGTAACATATTGCTAAAAGATACAAATATAAATACTAGATCTTCCAGGAATCAAACAGATTTTCACTTAGAAGATCTAACAAACCATGACCTGCATACTGAGGCCAAATGTTGCACACATGCTTGAACGTCTTGTCCCGTATGTTGCATCTTCACCAAAAATACATCTTATACTACCCATTGTTGTTTTACCTAATGCAATCAATCAAAAGGAATAACAAGATTAACCTATTGTACTATATGTTATGTTCCATGGAAATAAAAACGAAGATGAAATGGAAGAACGAAAATCACTTGTGACTTCACATGAAGACGATAAAGATCAATAAGTTGAATCACTAATTATAGGAAGTTTCTTACCTTTGATATGCAGGGACCATTATTCAAAGAAATTTAAAGAACATTCACATGGACTTAGAGCAATTAAGATTAGTGGATGGCGAAAATCATATGCAACTCAATCAACTTTCTAAAAGCATAATACGACCAGTGATGAGACAAATAAAAGATGTGGATTTATGCCACCAAATTTTGAATAATATCAAGTCTAGATTCACATGTTTTAAAAAGTTGTGTTTATCTTTATATTTTTCTATACCTAGACTTATGGAGCACAATCTCCGACACAGACATCGGGACACGACACGATACAGGCACTCTGAAGCTAATAGTTTTAAAAACATATGACAACGAATCGGCTACATATATGATATTTTACCTTCATTTATCCATCTACTATTAAAAAATATTTGAAAATTCGAATAAAAATTAATATCTTTATTCCTTCATTGATAACATTACTTTAATACATATTAATATTTGGCTTAAATGCACTTTTAGTCTCCATACTATGAAGTTTTTTAATTTTTAGTGTCTCAATTTTAAAAATCAGTTTTTATTCATATTGATTAGATAATTTTTAATTAGTTAGCCATATTGATTAGATAATTAATTTATTCATATTATTTCAATTAATAAATTTATTTATTTAATTAATTTTTATTTTAAATATAGTTTGAAATTATTTAGTTTAAAATTTAAAAGAATGTTTCTGGGCCTAGGTTTGGCCTAACTCTAAAAAACCAATCCACTCCACAAGTGCTCACAAGTTCTCATTTTCAAAACATTTTTAAAGTTATATGAAGAATAAACTTTTTAGTTGAGAAATCAATGTGGGACTTCTATCTATCCCTTTTTCTGAAATTCTATTTACAATTGAGGAGGAGTGTTAAGTATAACAAGTGTGATTAGTATGTATAATAGTCCCACATTGACTAGAAATATGAAGACTTGAGCATTTATAAGTGGGAGAATCCATACACGTATCACCTTAAGGTTTTGGGTGAATATGTGGTGTGTCTCTCACAAAGGTGTTGCTCTAAAAAAAAGTCTCACAATGTTAAATGCTCCCTAGTGAAAATCTTCCTTAACAAAACATACTCACCACGGTTGGAAAGAAAACCAAGGTGAAATGTGGCATATTTTTAGATTAAAAATAAAATATTCTAGAAGACATCACTTTTAATGAGATAAAAACATAAGCTGAGGTTGATGAGATTTGAAACATGTAAATTGAATAGTTTTACCAAATTTTCAAAATAACCACGAAATATATTTTATTTTTTTATAAAAGAATAAAATAGGGTGCGTCTAGGAATTATACCTCGATTTTTCATTACCTGAGGTGAAATCATTGTTATAAAATATACTATTTGTTGTAATGAACGTTGCATCTACTTTTTCACGATCCTATTGGAGGAGGAAGGAACCACAATGTAGAGTTGGCATAACTAAGATACCTTTCTAACCCAGCTTTAATAATATCAAACAATAAAAAAGTTATTTGAATTGAATGAGGGGATTGTAAGATCCACGACATATGAGATATATCATATCAAAGTTACAATGATAAAACAACTAACTTTTTTTAATAATGCATTAAATGCTAGGTTTAATGAAATGTTACTCTTACAAAATCTAAACGGGAGTGTGAAGATTTTGTAATAGAGTATTAGTTTTATAACTTGTAGAGTTTGGTTTTGAATTGCAACAAACTTATTCATAAGTCTTTTGGCATGTATAAATAAATTTTATTGCGAAAGAAATTAGCAATTGAGGTTAGGCGTGACAACATGGTGGGGGTGGATACAAGTTTTATCTTCCTTATACTTAAACTTGAATTGTAGATAAATATTTTTCCCCGCTCGAACCTAAATGAGAACAAATAATTAAATCTAAAACTCATCTCAAACAGTTTCGGATATCTCCACTCTATCTTATCCCCACATCAAAATCATTTTTTAAATTAAAATAATTATTTATCCAAATTCATAATATATCATGAACTCTAACAAATATTAAGAATAAAAAATTAAAACAATCCTTAAAATTTTTCACATATATTTTAAATATTTCAAAGAATTAAAAATAAATCAAATATCAATATATATATGTTAACTAAACAATTAATATTTTAAATTATCACAATCAAATATTCTAAAATATTAACGGGTGCAGATTTGAGATGACACGAGTACTAGTATTATTGCCATATCTAATTGAGGCAAAAGTAGTCAAACAAACTTATGTGTAATAGTGAGTGAGCGAAAATAGAGTGTTGAGAGTACTACAAACTTATGTGTAAGAGTGAGTGAGCGAAAATAGAGTGTTGAGAAAACTTTGGAAAAATATTCTCAATTTATTATTCTTTCACTGTGTATTTATGATAATTCAAATACACCAATAGTAAATAAGGATAATTTGGTAAAAAAAACTTATTTATTACATTTTTTTAATCGATATAAAATGACCAACTATGATAATTATTTTCAAACGGAGGGAATAGTATATGAATAGAAATGAGTATTACAAAATAACACTATATTGAATTTCTTGTGTGAGAAAGAGTGAATAGAATATTGTAATATTATATAAATCTAGTAGAATATTTTTCGTAGTTTGTTCCGTGATATTTCCCTCGAATTTTTGCCGTTAAATATTAGTGTTCATGTTATTGCTACTGTTGGTTGCAAATCAAAGTTCTATTAGATTTTGAAATTTTAATTTACTTTTGTATTATGCTCGAGCCCAATAATTTACACTACTACAAAAATTATCTTTCGTAACGCCACCGAATTTTATTTCACCATAACCAAAGGATTCACCGTTGTAGAATCTATTCAATTAGGCGTTTTCCTTTTATTTTTATTTTTAAGGTCACTTTTCACCACTGTTGGAACTTCTAATCGTGGTGAAAAATGACATCTAGTCATGAGTTTCAATCCTAGCACATAGAGTTTTATTTTTTATTTATTTTAAGCCACTTTTTATCGTAGTGAAAAGTGGTGCATGCTCATGAGTTTGAATCTTGTTGTTGTTCTATACTGCATTTTATTTTATTTTATTAAAAGACATACAACAACAGTTATTTAATACAATTGTTGTTGTATGTATCGTGTTATTCACAATTTTGTTTTTCCAACATGTACTAACATTTTATTTTATTTTATTAAAATACATACAACAACAGTTATTTAATACAACAGTTGTTGTATGTAGCGCGTTGTTCACAAATTATTTTTTCCAACTTGTACTAATATTTTATTTTATTTTATTAAAAGACATAAAACAACAGTTATTTAATACAACCGTTGTTATATGTAGCACATTGCTCACAATTTTGTTTTTCCAACCTTTATTAACATTCTATTATATTTTATTAAAAGACATACAACAACAGTTATTTAATACAACCGTTGTTGTATGTAGCGCGTTGTTCACAGTTTTGTTTTTCTAAGTTGTACTAACATTACGTGTTATTTAATATAAATTATTATCGGCCATAAACAAATATTTGTCGTCCATTTAGTGATTATCAACGCTTAAAACACTGTCATTAGTGATACACGTGAAACCTAAAACTTAGACGAACTTTCAACTTATACGAACTTTATCTTCTACCTGTAACCCGGTGAACTGACTTTAAACAATGTTGCGGATAGCAAGAGTCGCCACCGACTTTTATTTTATCCATAAGGAAAGGTTATAAAAGAACAGGAAAGACCTTAGAGAATATTTTGGGTCCGGGGGGTAGGTTATGAAAAGGGAAGGTGTTAGCACCCTTTTCATCCATGGTTATCCATGGGCTCTTAGGTACTTAAGCTCACTTTTGAATTGTTTTGAAATTGTAGTGTGTGAATAGAAAATTTTCAGAATAGTTAATAAATAATCCATGTAAGGATGTGTTAAGAACTTGTTTGAAAATTTTGTTGGAAATTTGTTTAAGTGTGAAAAAGTTTTGAAGTGAGCAAGTATCTAGGAGTAGCCTACCCTAATGTTTAAAGGTCTTTCTTATTCTTCATTCTTTCCTTTAGTAAGACTATCCCTACTATAATGGAGTAGGTAGTCCTTACTTTGGATGTTAAGGGATATGTGAGGGACAATTTGACTTTGAAGGCCATTGTGGGATGTAATAAGCACATATAAGGGACCATCATCATTTTTCGAAAGGGACTCGATTCGTAAAGGCAACCATAAGGGACTTTGATGATTTTTCTATTTGAGGGACTTGCTTTATACACCCCACCTAACCATTATTCGTAGGCAACTTGAGGGATATCCTTAGGAAGTGAGACGGCGATTAAAATCGACTTACGTGTGTGACGTGTTTATTTTAATTATCTTTATTTAAAAGTGATCTAAATTTATTTTAATATTACATACATGTTGTTACACTCCCTAATTACTAACCATAATCATAATTAAATAATTAAACAACTTTACATCCAAGAAACAATTACAAAATAATAAGCAAAATAATTAAATAAAATATAAATAAGCAATAATAAATAATAAAGGGGGTTAATTCTAAGTTTACTCGGCAAGACATCGCATCTTGTGCCTACGTATCCTTACGGGAGTGGAATCAGAGTAATCGTAGTTCCCCTCAATAGGGAGGTTAGAAACTTCTTGACTGTGGTCAAGGTCTCAAGGGGGATAAACGCATCTTAAGGACACGCTTACGTGGAGTGTAGAAACTCCAAATCTCTACGTTGAAATGTTAAGTTGTAATTAGGGTTAAATTAGGGATTCCACGGCGGGAAACCCTAAAATGAGCGCGGCGGCTCTTTGACCTAATGCTAAGGGTAAAATTGTAATTTTGCCTGCGGCGAGGCATTTGTGAAAATTAGGGTTTGTAGTTTGTAGTTTTGAGGATTTGAAATTGAATGTGTGAAGTTTTACGGACTATTGGCGCGGCGGCCAAACAGTTAGACCTAACCTTCGGATGTGTGCAATGTGACAGAAATAATAGTAAACGCGTGAGATGATTGAATCATGCAAACAGAGAGATAATGTCATAATTTAAACCATGCAAGCAGAAATTTAAAGGCAGAATTTAAAGAGCGATTGTTAAGTTCGCGAGGTTACATGAGAGGAGCAGATACAATATGATAATGAAATTTGAATTGAACAATAATAAAATAAAATAAATAACGGTTCTAGTTATTATTTTAAAAAAAAGATTTTAGTTATTATTTTAAATTTATCTAAAAAAAAGTTTTAAAAATAATAGGTTTTCATATTAATTTGGAAAAGATGTTAATGTTATTTATTTTAAAAAACAGATTTTTATATTATAACAAATTTTAATAAATTAATGATAACAATAATAATAATAATGATAATAATAACAAATAATGATAATAATAATAATAATAATAATAATAATAATAATAATAATAAAGCAATAATGAATTTTAAATGTGCCAAATAACCCAACAATGTTGCTAACGCAGAAATGCGCTCATCGCAACCAGATCTAAATCGGACGAAACAAAATTTATCGCAAAGAAAAAGAAATTAAGCAAAAAATAGTATTATTGCTCACACAAAAATGCGATCATCGCAACCAGATCGAACTAACACAAATGTCACGCGTCATGCACACAAATGTGCAAACATCGTATCGACATAATTCGATCAAAAATCTTATATATATAAACTCTAACAATTTAAAAATTATATATATATAAACGTAACAGTAATAGATAAAGAAAAAGAAATAACGGTAATAGATGAAGAAAAAGAAATAACGGTAAAAGATGAAGAAAAAGAAACAACAGTAATAGATGAAGGAAAAGAAATAACGGTAAACGATGAAGAAAAAGAAACAATAGTAATGGATGAAGAAGAAAACTAAATAACGGCAAACGGCACTCACTCCTCTTAGGTTTTTTTCATTCTCTCTTTTTTTCCAACAAGGCAACACATGTATATATAGGGAACAAATTAGGGTTAACACCAAATTGTCAATAATGTCCCTAAAGCCCATTTTAAAGCCCAAACTAAATAATTAGTTAAGAAAAAATAAAATTTAAATAATTTAAAATAATTAAAATAAACTTAAAATAAAAACTAATAATCCTATTGATTCCTAAAATAAAAAATATTATAAAAAGAACAAAAATTTTTTCAATATTTTTTATTTTATGATTTTTTGGATATTTTTATGAATAATTTAGAAAAAAGTGAAAAAAATAATATTTTAAAAAATGATTTAATTAAAATACGAAAATAATAATTAAATAATAATAAAAAACTATTTTTGTTATTTTTTTAATGAAAGATAGAAAAATTTAGAGTAAAAATAATAAAAAACAAAAAAAATGACAAAGGTGAGATTCGAACTCTCAACCTCTCACACTCATAACTCCTTACACATGTCCTCCTGCCAATTGTGCCATTTTTACTTTTTAGAAAAAAAATGCATGCCATATGATATTTACCTGCAAAAAGTCAAACGACTACACAAATTTGTTAGTAATTGATTAAATGCAATGAAATGCGACGACAAATCTTAGGGCAAAATTTGGGGTATTACAGTTATTATGATAATATTTCTCACCCAACCTCTCTTTGATGTTGGCAAAAAAAAAAAAATCATGAAGTTTGACTTTGGTTTGACCACAGTTGACCTCAGTTTGACCTTTTAACTGCATTGACTGCTTTTGACTTATCTGATCATCTGACTGAGCAAACTTTTGAGAAAAGTCTTGAAACTTGACATGGGGGTTCTTATACACATATAAGATGTTATGAAGCTCACTTGAAGTCTTGGAAGTCCATTTAGCCTGATTAAAGTCAAAACCCTGGTTTTGGATGCACTGCTTAGGAGGTGCATTGTCTGAGGGAATTGTCAACTCTTCTGACCAATTGTGAATTTTGTGAACCTTGTGAACCTTCTTGGAACACAAAGTCTTGTATTGTGAGGGCAAATTTTGGGGTGCAACAGCTGCCCCTGTTCAATTTTCTGAAACCTGAGGGGTTAGATTGGTATATTTTCCAGTCGTAACCTGGAAGGTTGAAGGGGATTGAACACAAAAGCCCAAAAATTTGCACTCACCAGTGCATGGAGTGATATTGATGGTTGGTTGAACATGATTGAGTGGGCTTAAAGATGCCACTAGGGGAAAGTTCTTCAGTAGTATAATGAGAACTGTCAGGAGTCTGGAGTAATACTGATGTAACAGCATGTCTTCATGAGGATAGAGCAATCAATAATGATAACCCTAAAGCAGTCTTGAAGTGATAAATCTGACCTCAGGAGGATAGAGCAATCAATAGCTCTAAAGCAGTCTTGAAGTAATAAAATGGCTTCAGTAGGATAGAGCAATCAACAGCTCTAAAGCAGCCTTGAAATAATAATGTGATATGTCTTCAGGAGGATAGAGCAATCAATAGCTCTAAAGCAGTCTTGAAGTAATGATTTCAGGAGGATAGAGCAATCAATAGCTCTAAAGCAGTCTTGAAATAATAATGTAATTTCAGGAGGATAGAGCAATGGATAACTCTAAAGCAGTCTTGAAATAATTAGATGGCTTCAGGAGGATAGAGCAATGAATAGCTCTAAAGCAGTCTTGAAGTAGTAATATGACCTCATGAGGATAGAGCAATGAATAGCTCTAAAGCAGTCTTGAAGTAATAGGATGATTTCAGGAGGATAGAGCAATCAGTAGCTCTAAAGCAGTCTTGAAGTCATGAGAGGCTATCAGGAGGATAAAATAACCCTGAGGTTACAATAAAGCAGTCCCAAAGTAATAAGAAGCTCATCAGGAGGATAAAGTAACCCTGAGGTTACAATAAAGCAGTCCCAAAGATCATAAGATTGTTTGTTGGATAATTAACCTGAAAACAAGGTAGCATTCTGTGTAACAACATTAGTTTATGCTTTATGTATGCATGTATGACATGATGCACTTAGGTAATGTACTATAGACATATATGTTATGGTATGATGTAAATGATGTATGTATGCTATGACACTGCTGGAAGTGTCTGGATATCCTTGTATAACAACTGCTGGCCAAGAAAAATAAATCCCGATTCGTTGTTGAAGAATATATAACCCTCCGTCTGCTGGGGATAACAAGGTATAGATAACCTCCCGTTGTTGGGGATAGTAGGGTATAGATAACCTTCGTTTTCGTTTGATAGTAGGATAAGTATAACATCCCGTCTTCGTTCATCGTGCCCTTATTGGAAAGTAATTTCCCGTATATCCGTATGAGGATAAAAGAGATGGATATAAATTCCAGGGGAGATTAGACTTTGTGAAAATGGATTAGTCCTACTGATGGTTTGTAACTGTCTTGTAAAGATGAACCGGCGAAGCTTCATTGAAATCCTTCCCTCGTTCGTCCTTAGTAAATACTATTACTGCATTTTCATGCATTTCTGGTAAACATCAATCATATTAAAAGCATACATGCGTTTCTGGTAAACATCAATCATATTCAAAGGCATACATACATTCAAACACAACCAATGGACGTTTCGCTTATGTAAATAGGGTAAAAGTGAATATGGATTCAAAAGATGGAATTTATTTATATCAAAAGTGACCCATACACGGGTAAGTTTGTACAAGGAGACATAAACCCTAGTAAGAGAATTTTGTCATGAAGTTTTACAAAAAGAATCAGCTATGTGGGAAATAATCCTATTGAGTTTCAATTCTACTATTGCCACTCAAGTATCTCATCTTCTTACTGTTGAGACGGAAACGATTGGATTGAGCTTTATCTGTTTGAGCTTGAGTAAGTAGTACAACTGGTTGCAGTTTCATGAGTGATCCAAACGAGACATAGTCATACGCTTTAATCCCTAACTTTTGCCTGGATTGCCCTTTCAGGTTTTCAATCCACCGGGATACCCTTTTTTGCCCAAGCCGCCTTTTCAGGTTTTCGACTTGCCGGGTGTACATCTTTTTATATATATATATCCCTAATTTTTGCCCAAACCCTTTTGGTTTGCCGGGATGCCCTTATTTTTGCCTAGGCCTGTCAACCTAGCGGGTCTCTTTTTATGCGTAGTATTTTTTAACTATGTCTGCGTTTACAGGTTGTGGGAAGTCTTCACCATCCATTGTAGTCAGTATCATGGCACCTCCTGAGAACACTGTCTTGACTACAAATGGTCCCTCATATGTTGGAGTCCACTTGCCCCTAGGATCACCCTGTGGTAATATGATACGCTTGATTACCAAGTTACCAGCCTGATATACCTTTGGCTTAACCTTCTTGTTAAAAGCTTTGATCATCCGTTTCTGGTACATCTGGCCATGACAAACTGCTGCTAACCTTTTCTCATCAATCAAATTTATCTGGTCAAGTCGAGTCTGAATCCACTCATCTTCATCCAAGCCTGCATCCTTCATAATTCTCAAGGAGGGGATCTGAACTTCAATAGGCAGAACTGCTTCCATACCATAGACTAAGGAGAATGGGGTTGCCCCTGTTGAAGTACGTATTGTAGTACGATAACCATGCAGAGCAAATGGTAACATCTCGTGCCAATCCTTGTAAGTAACAATCATCTTCTGTACAATCCTCTTAATGGCCTTCTGAGTAGTATACTGTATATCATATTCCGTCAAGATCATTTGCCATCTTGCAATTCTTCCGGAAAGAGCAGGTTTCTCAAATATGTACTTGATTGGATCCATCTTCGAAATCAACAAGGTAGTATGGGTCAAAATATACTGTCTTAGTCGGCGAGCAGCCCATGCCAAAGCGCAGCAAGTTTTCTCGAGCAGTGAGTATCTTGTTTCACAGTCGGTAAACTTTTTGCTAAGGTAGTATATTGCCTGCTCTTTTCGACCAGACTCGTCATGTTGCCCCAATACACACCCCATTGAGTTGTCTAATACTGTTAAATACATAATCAAGGGTCTTCCATCAACTGGTGGCATTAAAATTGGAGGTTCTAGCAAATATCTCTTGATTTCATCAAAGGCAGTCTGGCACTCATCATTCCATTCCATCACCTGATCTTTCTTCAACAACTTGAAGATTGGCTCACAGATGGTAGTTAATTGGGAAATAAATCTTACAATGTAGTTCAATCGTCCCAAGAAACCTCTAACCTCCTTCTCAGTACGGGGAGCTGGCATCTCTCGTATAGCTTTCACTTTTGCAGGATCCACTTCAATACCTTTTCCACTGACAATGAAACCCAGGAGCTTTCCAGATCTAACTCCAAAAGTACACTTGTTTGGATTTAATCTCAACCTGTATTTCTTCAACCTCTCAAACAACTTGTGCAGATGATCAAGATGTTGTTCTTCATTCTGAGACCTGGCTATCATATCATCCACATATACCTCTATCTCATGATGAATCATATCATGAAACAAAGCCACCATGGCACGCTGATATGTTGCCCCTGCATTCTTCAAACCAAATGGCATTACCTTATAGCAAAAGGTGCCCCACTGTGTCACAAATGTAGTCTTCTCCATATCTTCAGGTGCCATCTTGATTTGATTGTAACCAGAGAAACCATCCATAAAAGAGAATACCTTATGCTGAGCAGTGTTGTCTACCAGAATATCAATATGAGGGAGTGGAAAGTCATCTTTAGGGCTAGCCTTGTTCAGATCTCTGTAGTCTACACACATACGTACCTTACCATCTTTCTTAGGAACTGGTACCACATTTGCAACCCACTGAGGATAAGAAGTTACGGCCAAGAACCCTGCATTGAACTGTTTCATTACCTCTGCTTTGATCTTTTCTGACATTTCAGGACGCATACGACGAACCTTCTGCTTCTTTGGACGACAATCTTCTTTCACTGGCAAACGGTGAACCACAATGTCTGTATCCAACCCTGGCATATCTTCATAAGACCAAGCAAAGATCTCCACATAGTCACGTAGCATCTGAACCAACCTGCTCTTGACACTGTCCTCTAAATCAGCCCCTATCTTGACCTCTTTTCTGTTTTCTTCAGTTCCCAGATTCCCAACTTCGACTGGCTCTTCATGTGGCTGTATAGCTTTCTCTTCTTGTTGTAACAACCTAGCAAGCTCTACAGGTATTTCACAATCGTCCTCGTCTCCGTCTTCAGTTTGATAGATCGGATTCTCGAAATTGTAATTGGCAATAGTAGAACTGTTATCAACTGGATCCAGAGTGGATGAGGATCTGCATTTTAGTGACGTGGGTGTGTGTAAGAACACATAGCTGATAAAGCAAAAATAAAAGAAAAAGAAAGACAAGGAACACAATATTTACGAAAACGAAACGTCCATTGATTTTATTGAATGAAGTATGCAAATGAAATGACAACCCGTAACAAGCACACCATTGTGCCCCGGGTAAGGCACATGGCTTGAAAGTTTTAATTGTTCCAGAAATTATAAACATAACACAGTAATAGTGTTTACTCCTGACTAAAGGAGATAGGGATAACATCTTCAGCTTTCCAATTATTGAGTCCAGCACCCACAGTAGGAAAAATCCATGCCTCCAAGTTGTGGTCTTCATCTTGATCTCCCACAGCATTGATAACCCCTTGATTGGTGATACGAACAGCACGGGCACGACGGACAGCCTTCTGGGACTCTGCAGTGAAACCCAAACCAAACTTGTCAGACTTGTATGGAATATCAGGAAGCTGACCCCAAATAGTACAACCACCTTCTTCCACCACAGCTTTTGCATCATTGAGGGAGGCCATTGCCATTGTTGGAGGGTTTCTGATGACCACAGGAACCTTCTTCACAGCAGGAGGAGTCACACAATCCTTAACAGCCCAGGGAACCACTTCAAATGACTGACATGGAGTTTCAATGTATTCACCTTCTACTTCCAGATACTTGAAAGTGTTTACATGGCTGACAAAGTATTCTTCCTCTCCAAAGACAGTAACAACTTTTCCATTCACCGGATATCTCAACTTTTGATGTAATGTGGAGGTCACAGCACCTGCCCCATGGATCCAGGGACGACCAAGCAGACATGAGTACGAAGGACGAATATCCATCACATAGAATGTAGCAGTGAACACCTGAGAGCCATCCTTGATTGGAAGATCAATTTCCCCATGCACTACTCTTCTAGAACCATCAAAAGCCTTTACCACAATATTACTGGGCTTCAATACCGTATCTTCAGGACTCAACTTGTTCAGGACTTCCTTAGGCAACACATTCAGAGAGGAACCATTGTCTATCAGCACATGAGACAGGGTAGTGCCCCTGCATTCAATTGAAATATGCAAGGCCCTGTTATGATCCCTCTTGGCAGGGGTCAAGTCAGCATCAGAAAATCCTAACCCGTTGTCATAGGCCAGGTGAGCAACACAATTCTCAAACTGGTCCACAGAAATTGCACTGGGTACATGAGCCATCTTTAGAAACTTGATCAATGACTTGGCATGAGCCTCAGAACATAATAACAGGGAGAGCATAGAAATCTTTGAGGGAGTATGCCCCAGCTGATCAACAATATCATAATCACTCTTGCGAATGATTTTCAATACTTCTTCCATCTGCTTAGAGAGGTCATCAGCAGCTGGCACATCAGTAGATACAGGCTCAATAACAGGACCCTTGCCCCGAGCATCAGTGGTGGAAGTAACAGCAGGAGTAACTGCACTCTTAGAAGCAACTGGAGGAGAGAAGACTCTTCCACTACAAGTGATCTTGCTAGATCCAGCAATATTATCAATGTCAACAGGCATATCAGGTAAAGGCTCCTGCTTGACACCATGGATGTAAACATCAGACCCATAGTGCCAAGGCACAGCTTTGTCAGATGTATAAGGAATAGGACCAGGAGTGGTAATGATCAGAGGAGCTACTCTGGCTTCAGCAACAACTTTCACAGGACCTTCAGCAGTAATCTTGATTGGGCCCTGATGAGTGATTTTAATGGGACCCTTTGAAGTGATTCTTAGTGGTACTTTGTCAACCATGTCAACCTCTTCAATCTTCTTACCCTGAGTCAGATGATCCACTATACTTTCTACAGATGCTGGTCTTCTTTCAAACACTATAGTATATTTATCCATGAGACGTTGAATCCCATCTCTCAAAATGAAGCAACTATCCGGCTTATAGGTACAATATAGACAATCTTCATGACAACCTGGAAAGATCCCAGCTTGTACTAACCTCTTTTTGATAACAGACAATGGTGTGCTCAACTCCATAACTGAATAGACATGCAGATCTTCATCAATATCTTCATCAATGGCGTTGACAGTCTTCTCGTGATTTGGCATTGGAGCTGTAATCACATTTGGAGTACCTGGTGGATCAAACTCAATTTCTCCAGCATCAATCATATCCTGAATTTTGTTCTTCAAGACCCAGCAGTTATTAGTATCATGTCCTGGACAGTTTGAATGATATGCACATCGTGCATTGGGATTGTACTTGGGAGAGGTAACATTGGGATTCTGAGGGGCCTCCCTCAGGGTAATAAGTTCAGCTTTCAACAAGTGTTGCAATGCCTGAGCCATTGACATGTTGATCTTCGTGAACTGTCTTCTAGCCCTCTGTTGGTTGCCTTGAGGCTGCTCTGTTGTTGCAGGAGTTGGATGAAATATGAACTGCACTAACAGACTGATGCCTTCTGTTACGATCAGGCTGACCATACACAGCATTAGATTCTTTCTTCCCAGTGGGAGGCTTCTTTGCAGCACCTGATGAAGAAGTGCCCACTTGGATCTTACCACTCTTGATACCATTCTCTACTCGCTCTCCTGTCATGATTAACTCAGTGAAGCCAGATGATGAGCTTCCAATGAGATGACTGTAAAACGGACCATTCAGCGTACACATGAACATATCAACCAACTCCCTATCAGTCAAAGGAGGTTGAACTCTTCCAGCTAAGTCTCTCCACTTCTGAGCATACTCCTTAAAGCTTTCTTTGGCACCCATAGACATGCTTTGAAGCTGCATGCGAGTGGGGGCTAAGTCAGCATTGTATTGATACTGCTTGTAGAAAGCTTCAGCAAGGTCATTCCAATCTCTGATGTTGACACTCTCCAACTGATAATACCACTCTAGCTGAGCTCCAGATAAACTCTCTTGAAAGAAATGGATCCACAACTTTTTATCAGCAGTGTGGGGTTGCATTCTTCTGACATAAGACCTCAGATGCAATTTGGGACAAGAGACCCCATCATAGACAACAAATGTAGGAACTTTGAACCCAATGGGTATGACCACCCCAGATATCAAGCTCAAATCCTCAAAATCTAGCCCAGATGATTTCTGTAATTCCATAGCATCCATTCTATCCACCAGCATCTTGAATTTGTCTTCGTTAGGCTCATGGTAGTAGTTAGCCTCAGAATCAGAGTCCCCCATAGTGTTGTGGAGACTGCCTCTCTCCTGCTCAGATTCTTCAGATTCATAGTCTTCAACCTGTTCCTTGGTCTTGGCAGGACCTTTGAACCTTCTTCCCATGTTGAGCAACCCAGCAGACCTTCTAGCCTTCTTAGTCTTCTTGGCCAGCAGTGTCTTCAATTCATCCTGCCCCTTGGATAGGTTCAGGATCAGCTCTTGGAACTGTGCATTCTGTGCCTGGAGATCCTTAACTGATTGTTCAAGAGCCATTGCTGAAATAAACAGCGAGGAGATGAGAAACCTGTGCACAATTATAAACCTGTGATGCAATGATATGGGAATGCATATGCAATGTTTTCAAGGACCGCAGGATTTAAATTTGCTTAAACAAACAAGAAAGTAACTTTTTATTAGTAATAACTTGTTTTGCCTTTTAGGCTTACAAAAAATGAAAACGAAATAAGTACAAAAGATGGGGTTTTAAGTCTCCCATGGACGTTTCCTCTTTGTGTTGAGGTATGAGTTGAGGTTTCGTTCCTCATGAAGTAGCTTTGTTAGCTCTAGGATCCTTGCTTGGCTTGCTTTGTAATGAGCCTTGAAAGTATCCCTTTGCTCTTTCAGTTGGATCCATGATCTCTGCAAGTCTTCCATATCAGTAGGCATGTCTGGGTGAAGGATGGTATAAGCTGTGTCTCCTTCAGCAACAGGTTCCATGGTAACTGGTAGGACGGCAGGATATGGCATCATGAGTGTCTGAGCACGAGATCGTACCCATCTGAGATAAGCCTCCATAGGAATAGTGTACTTAGGCTCCAGTGTCTTGCTGTCAATCCTGTTTACCTTTCCCCAAGCTCGGATGAATCTCTGACGGTAACCCTGAAGATCGTTGTCGTAATCAAACACAATGCCCTGAATCAACATGTCATGTGGACCATCGCTCCGGGCGTAACCAAACTGTCGTAAGGCTAGAGATGGGTTGTAGGTGATGCCTCCTCTTATGCCTAGAAGTGGCACATTAGGAAACTCCCCACAACGGTTAATGATGGTGACATTCTCCATAGATCTGGAGCACCAATGGATGTCTGAGTGAGAAAGTGACATGACCCTCTTGGACCATCTGAACCCTTGCTCATTCTTCATTACTGAGCGAGGAAGGTGAGAAATAAACCACCTAGAAAGTAAAGGTATGCAGCACATCAAAGTTCCTCTTGCCCTTGTAGTACGGGTGTGAAGAGAATGTAGGATGTCTCCAAGTAAGGTAGGCACTGGATTGTGACTCAGGAATATGTTGATGGCATGAACGTCTATGAACTGATCAGGATTGGGGAACAACACTAAGCCATAAATCAATAAGGCTAAGATCTCCTCAAAAGCATCGTAGCTCATAGCCTTCAAGAACATTTGAGCTTTATCCACTAATACCTTGGCAAGAATACCTTTAACTCCACTTCTCGTCTCTAGAACAATGTCAGACTTCTTCAGATGTAGAGCTGCAGCAATAACTTCTGGTTTAAGCTCCTTCTCTAAGCCTGTGAATGGCTTCTGATCAAGAACAGGTATACCCAGAAGTTTAGAGAACTCCTCCATGGTTGGAACCAGCTGATAATCAGGAAATGTAAAGCAATGGTGCTTAGGGTCAAAGAACTGAAACAGCACACTCATCATGTCTTCACTGAACCCTGAAGTAACTAGATCCAATAAGTGACCATGTCTCTTGTTGAACTGGGAATGATCAGGCACTAGGGAAACCAACTCCTTGAGCTTAGCAGGTATCCCTACAAAGTTGATCCTGATGGTGTTTCTACGAGCAGAAGCCATGACCTGCAACAAAGAACAAAGATAAATCCTTTGGTCCTTGAAATGGTTAGGGAAAATGATATGCTTATGATGCATGATGATGTCATGATGTCATGCTCAATCACAAACATGTGGCACACACAAACAAGTCACACCATAGCCCTAGGTTTAAAGGCTTGCATGAGGTTCAAAGGCAAGTACCCTCCCCTGAAGTTAGATGGTTCATCCTGTCCTACAAAAGTAACCAGGTTCTAAGGGATCTCAATATCATTGATCCTTCACAAGGGTGGTTGTTCAGAAGGCAACTTACTTGCCAACCAAAACCCTCCAAGTTTAAGATCTCAATGAGCGTAGTATCGAGTGTCAACCAACTTCAGTCTGCACCAAAGCCGGTTACCTCACTACTTTCTAAAGGCCAAGATGAGTTAACTAGGGTTCTAAAAGTCAGTTAGTGCATTGACAACATATGGCAGCCTCAATATTATCCTCAACTTGACTTAAGGAATATAAGCACCAACCAAGAAGTCGCACTAACTATGGCCACCAGATCAACCGTATCGATATACGTCGTACAGTTTCCTTGGTCTATTGCCATTTACCTAAGGTACACTAGATCCGGGTTAGGACCTTTCACACATAAGAGCACCCCAACAATATAATAATAAAGCAAACAAGGCAAACAATTTAAAGTGATCTTAATTCCTAAGGGTACCCCTCTTAAATAGATCCCCAGCAGAGTCGCCAGTTCTGTAACCCGGTGAACTGACTTTAAACAATGTTGCGGATAGCAAGAGTCGCCACCGACTTTTATTTTATCCATAAGGAAAGGTTATAAAAGAACAGGAAAGACCTTAGAGAATATTTTGGGTCCGGGGGGTAGGTTATGAAAAGGGAAGGTGTTAGCACCCTTTTCATCCATGGTTATCCATGGGCTCTTAGGTACTTAAGCTCACTTTTGAATTGTTTTGAAATTGTAGTGTGTGAATAGAAAATTTTCAGAATAGTTAATAAATAATCCATGTAAGGATGTGTTAAGAACTTGTTTGAAAATTTTGTTGGAAATTTGTTTAAGTGTGAAAAAGTTTTGAAGTGAGCAAGTATCTAGGAGTAGCCTACCCTAATGTTTAAAGGTCTTTCTTATTCTTCATTCTTTCCTTTAGTAAGACTATCCCTACTATAATGGAGTAGGTAGTCCTTACTTTGGATGTTAAGGGATATGTGAGGGACAATTTGACTTTGAAGGCCATTGTGGGATGTAATAAGCACATATAAGGGACCATCATCATTTTTCGAAAGGGACTCGATTCGTAAAGGCAACCATAAGGGACTTTGATGATTTTTCTATTTGAGGGACTTGCTTTATACACCCCACCTAACCATTATTCGTAGGCAACTTGAGGGATATCCTTAGGAAGTGAGACGGCGATTAAAATCGACTTACGTGTGTGACGTGTTTATTTTAATTATCTTTATTTAAAAGTGATCTAAATTTATTTTAATATTACATACATGTTGTTACACTCCCTAATTACTAACCATAATCATAATTAAATAATTAAACAACTTTACATCCAAGAAACAATTACAAAATAATAAGCAAAATAATTAAATAAAATATAAATAAGCAATAATAAATAATAAAGGGGGTTAATTCTAAGTTTACTCGGCAAGACATCGCATCTTGTGCCTACGTATCCTTACGGGAGTGGAATCAGAGTAATCGTAGTTCCCCTCAATAGGGAGGTTAGAAACTTCTTGACTGTGGTCAAGGTCTCAAGGGGGATAAACGCATCTTAAGGACACGCTTACGTGGAGTGTAGAAACTCCAAATCTCTACGTTGAAATGTTAAGTTGTAATTAGGGTTAAATTAGGGATTCCACGGCGGGAAACCCTAAAATGAGCGCGGCGGCTCTTTGACCTAATGCTAAGGGTAAAATTGTAATTTTGCCTGCGGCGAGGCATTTGTGAAAATTAGGGTTTGTAGTTTGTAGTTTTGAGGATTTGAAATTGAATGTGTGAAGTTTTACGGACTATTGGCGCGGCGGCCAAACAGTTAGACCTAACCTTCGGATGTGTGCAATGTGACAGAAATAATAGTAAACGCGTGAGATGATTGAATCATGCAAACAGAGAGATAATGTCATAATTTAAACCATGCAAGCAGAAATTTAAAGGCAGAATTTAAAGAGCGATTGTTAAGTTCGCGAGGTTACATGAGAGGAGCAGATACAATATGATAATGAAATTTGAATTGAACAATAATAAAATAAAATAAATAACGGTTCTAGTTATTATTTTAAAAAAAAGATTTTAGTTATTATTTTAAATTTATCTAAAAAAAAGTTTTAAAAATAATAGGTTTTCATATTAATTTGGAAAAGATGTTAATGTTATTTATTTTAAAAAACAGATTTTTATATTATAACAAATTTTAATAAATTAATGATAACAATAATAATAATAATGATAATAATAACAAATAATGATAATAATAATAATAATAATAATAATAATAATAATAATAATAATAATAATAATAATAAAGCAATAATGAATTTTAAATGTGCCAAATAACCCAACAATGTTGCTAACGCAGAAATGCGCTCATCGCAACCAGATCTAAATCGGACGAAACAAAATTTATCGCAAAGAAAAAGAAATTAAGCAAAAAATAGTATTATTGCTCACACAAAAATGCGATCATCGCAACCAGATCGAACTAACACAAATGTCACGCGTCATGCACACAAATGTGCAAACATCGTATCGACATAATTCGATCAAAAATCTTATATATATAAACTCTAACAATTTAAAAATTATATATATATATAAACGTAACAGTAATAGATAAAGAAAAAGAAATAACGGTAATAGATGAAGAAAAAGAAATAACGGTAAAAGATGAAGAAAAAGAAACAACAGTAATAGATGAAGGAAAAGAAATAACGGTAAACGATGAAGAAAAAGAAACAATAGTAATGGATGAAGAAGAAAACTAAATAACGGCAAACGGCACTCACTCCTCTTAGGTTTTTTTCATTCTCTCTTTTTTTCCAACAAGGCAACACATGTATATATAGGGAACAAATTAGGGTTAACACCAAATTGTCAATAATGTCCCTAAAGCCCATTTTAAAGCCCAAACTAAATAATTAGTTAAGAAAAAATAAAATTTAAATAATTTAAAATAATTAAAATAAACTTAAAATAAAAACTAATAATCCTATTGATTCCTAAAATAAAAAATATTATAAAAAGAACAAAATTTTTTTCAATATTTTTTATTTTATGATTTTTTGGATATTTTTATGAATAATTTAGAAAAAAGTGAAAAAAATAATATTTTAAAAAATGATTTAATTAAAATACGAAAATAATAATTAAATAATAATAAAAAACTATTTTTGTTATTTTTTTAATGAAAGATAGAAAAATTTAGAGTAAAAATAATAAAAAACAAAAAAAATGACAAAGGTGAGATTTGAACTCTCAACCTCTCACACTCATAACTCCTTACACATGTCCTCCTGCCAATTGTGCTATTTTTACTTTTTAGAAAAAAAATGCATGCCATATGATATTTACCTGCAAAAAGTCAAACGACTACACAAATTTGTTAGTAATTGATTAAATGCAATGAAATGCGACGACAAATCTTAGGGCAAAATTTGGGGTATTACAGTTATTATGATAATATTTCTCACCCAACCTCTCTTTGATGTTGGCAAAAAAAAAAAAAATCATGAAGTTTGACTTTGGTTTGACCACAGTTGACCTCAGTTTGACCTTTTAACTGCATTGACTGCTTTTGACTTATCTGATCATCTGACTGAGCAAACTTTTGAGAAAAGTCTTGAAACTTGACATGGGGGTTCTTATACACATATAAGATGTTATGAAGCTCACTTGAAGTCTTGGAAGTCCATTTAGCCTGATTAAAGTCAAAACCCTGGTTTTGGATGCACTGCTTAGGAGGTGCATTGTCTGAGGGAATTGTCAACTCTTCTGACCAATTGTGAATTTTGTGAACCTTGTGAACCTTCTTGGAACACAAAGTCTTGTATTGTGAGGGCAAATTTTGGGGTGCAACACTACCTCCAAACATCATCTTTCATTTAAGACACTCTATTTCTCCACTAAGTCAAGCTCGAAAATATTATTTCTTCCATAAACAAAACTCGAAAACATTTCTTTCATTAACAAATTTCAAAACTCCATAATCTCTTCTTTAACTTGAATGAGACAAAGAAAGTAAGGATTCAAGTTAGCAGTTTTAGTTGTTGTTGTTCTTTTTTTTTTTTTTGTTATTGTTGTTGTTTTTGTTGTTATTATGGTTGTTCTTCTTTTTTTGATGTTGTTATTGTTATTGTTGTTCTTCTTCTTCTTCTTCTTCTTCTTCTTCTTCTTCTCGTTTTTCTTGTTGTTGTTGTTGTTGTTTTTGTTGTTGTTCTTCTTATTTTTCTTGTTGTTGTTGTTCTTGTTTTTGTTATTGTTCTTCTTGTTCTTCTTGTTAATATTGTTATTGTTGTTATTCTTCTTGTTTTTGTTGTTCTTGTTGTTGTTATTGTTGTTGTTGTTCTACTACTACATTTTTTAATTTTATTAAAATTCATACAACAACGGTTATTTAATACAAACGTGGTTGTATGTAGTGCGCTATCCAGTTTACTATCACGGGTAATAGATCGTGATTGTAAATACCACACGCTACCTAATAATGGTTGTTCAACCGTTATTATAGAACTTCACAGTCATTGATATATGAATTTTTTGTAGTAGTGTTATCATAATAAGCTGTGTTCATTACACCGTAAGCATCAAAAACACCATTGCTTGACACACCTTGTATAGAGTTATCCATATAATTCACTTAGAAAATAACTGAACGTTACAAACACTATTATGTACGAAAAATTGCAACCTTATATTAAGTTATCCATATAATTTCACTTAGAAAATGACTAAATGTTTCAAACACTATTACATACAAAAAAGTTGCAACCTTGTATCAAGTTATCCATATAATTTCACTTAGAAAATGACTAAATGTTTCAAATACTATTACTTACGAAAAAATTGAACCTTGTATTAAGTTTTTGATATGGGTGTTCAAATTAATCGGTTATTTAAATTATTCATATTTATGTTTAAATTCGATTATTAAAAACTGATTAATTATTAATATAATTTTAACCAAATTCATATTTTAAATATATTATTAATATAATTAAAATCAAATCTATAATTTCAACATCCATATTCAAAATAAAAGCTAAATTAGTCAATTTAAAAAAATAAAAAAAAAAACATTTTTTTTTCTTTTCAAAATAAAAATAATTAATTTAAAAAAAAATTTCTTGAAAAAAATTATAAAAAGTATATTTTTTCAATAAATTAAAAAAACTGAAAAATTATAATTGAAAATTTTAAAAATATTAAAAAGTATAGACAAAAAGTATAGATTATTATAAAAATTAATTTCGTCTCGAGTAGAAGATTATTATTTACTTTTAATATTAATAAACGCATTAAAATCTTTTGATAAGAATTTAATATACTTAACTAAAAATATAAAAAAAAAAAATCAAATTTCATTCACCACTAACTTAAAAGTACATATTGTTCTTATATATCATTAAATAAAACTATTATATGATATTAAATTTTTAACTTGTTCAAAATATAAAAAGATCATATATTTGAGCAAACAAAAATCAAATAAACTAAGACTATAAAACTCATCTTAAATATTACCATAAAAATACATATCATTCTATGATATTAAACATTAACATGTTCAAAATATAAAAATACCATATATTTAGTTTAACAAAAATCAAACTTCATCATCAATGATCTTAACATTTTCATTATCACATTCTCCTTTTTGTTGATGCAGAGAGTTTTGATTAATATTTAAGCATAAAACTTTTAAACATTCGCTTCTAACGCTTCAACTTTTGTTTTATTAATTTTTGTTTAAAATTATTCTTTTCAAGTTCAGCTGTTGATGCGTCAATCTTAACTTTCATGGCAGCAACTTTATTTGATGACACATCGGTATGTATAAAAGAAATCGTGAATTCTGATATGTATTTTAAGTTTTAATGAAATTTTTACTTGGATATTTATTAATTGAAAATATTAACAAATAACTAGTTATAACCAAGTTGGTAAAAATAGTTTTGAAAACGTAAGGGGCACCAGTTTTGACTCTCATTGTTAGGTTTTCTTTCTTCTTTAAATAGACAGAAAAAATCAGTTTGCATTTCAGTTAAACCCATACGTTTTGTATATTTAAATTCCTTGAAATTCAATATTTTGACATTTATTTTTAATGTTCCAATGTTTAAGAAAATTTATTCCTAAATTTTATTTTCAACATTTTGACATTTATTTTTAATGTTCCAATGTTTAAGAAAATTTATTCTTAAATTTTATTAATATATTATTATTTTTCAATATTTTGACATTTATTTTTAATGTCCCAATGTTTAAAAAAATTTATTCCTAAATTTTATTATTTCCAATAAAAAATAAAATTCAACTAAAAATAACTTCTAATTACCACTCACAACTAATTTAACATTTTTCATTGAATTTATCACGTCGAGAAACACATCTACAAAATTTTTAAAATATATTAAAATTTAATCAAAAAATATATTTAAGCTTTTATTTATTTATTTAACCATTTTATTTTAAACCACATTAAATAACACTTAAAATAAAAATATCTTTATTTAGAAAAGGTTATGATTGATCTCTAAAAGTTTGATTAGCTAGAGACAGAAATAGAGACGGATATTATATCATATAAATCATTTTCGTCTCTCTTAAATGTTTCTAATTATTAAAAAAAAAATTATTTTTGAGACCGAATTACTGACAAAATATGTTAGAAACAGTGGATTTCGTCTCTAGAATTTAAATTTAAAAATTGGTCCAATTTATAATAATCTATCTTAATTTCGATCTCTATTAAATACTAAATTTAATCCGTCTTTAATATCCGTCGCTATTTTAAGTTTTTCTAGTAGTAGGAGAAACATAGAATATATTGAGCAACCCTTTTAATAATTTGTAACTTGTCCATGAACAATATTTTAATCAATTAGGATCATTAAAGAGAATATGAATTAAAAGTAAAATATTATGATGTAAGGGAACTTAACTAGTTGATACATATTCTTAAAAACTATTTTTATGTCATAAAATTCTCGGAATAATTATACTTTTATGTAAATGGATAAGGGAATATATATCTGTGGGAATGAAAATTGAGGTGAGAGAGTAAGTGGCATCCTCTATTATGAAAAACTATGGCTTTCTTTTTAGAGTTTTGTATATCTTTTTTCTTTTTTAGATTTTCTTTAACTTTTTCCGCCTATAAGAAGCCAAGTTCTCATTTTCAAGTGTCATCCACAAACTCACAAGTCACAAACCAATACCTCCATTGTGAGAGTTTGTGAGTGTGTCTTCTTCTCTTTTCTTGTTGTGTAAAGCTTATTACAACAAAGACACACTAAGTAAGATATGGCAGAAACATGTGATAAAATGATCAAAGGGCTACGCAAATTGAAGCCTTACCTTGCCATGGTGTCCCTTCAATTTGGTTATGCAGGAATGTATATCATCACTATGGTTTCATTCAAACATGGCATGAGTCATTGGGTTCTCTCCGTTTACCGTCATGTTGTCGCTACCATCTTCATGGCTCCTTTCGCCCTCGTCCTCGAAAGGTCTCTTTCCTATCATCATACTTTAAAGTATATCTATTTAGACGTCAATGACATATTAATACATCACTCAGCTCAGGTTCAAATTTTTATTATATATCTAAGATTATTATTTTAGGACGATAATTTTGTCGAGGCTAGTCTTTCATAATAGTCAAATTATATTTTGGACAAAATAAATATTTATAAAAAAAAAATGCTTGATCCATAAATATTAAACTATCAAAACCAATTAAATTAAACAAACTTCATATACACAAAAACACATATTTTCTTATTCTTTTCCTATATGCTAGCTATTAATATGTTGCATATCATTCTTCTATTACAGAAAAATTAGGCCAAAGATGACACTCCCAATTTTCTTGAGGTTGGCTGTTCTTGGTTTTCTTGAGTAAGTCTCTTTCAATCTCTCTCTTTCATTTAATTATCATCACTATATTCTAGGATATCGAATCCTAAATTTTGTCTATTTATTATTTGTTCTAAGTCTCTTCATGGGACCTTATGAAAACTATTTCATAATACACACATGCATGCATGCCTTTATTTCATAATAAAATTCATTAGTATAATATTTAGAAAACGTGTGAAAAAATAATTATGAAAAATTAATTATATAGGAGAATATGCGACGACAAGACAATGATGTTATTGCTTCTTATTTTGTCTGAAGTACCTAATGCTTCATATTGGGGTGCCCTTTAATTTCTAGTGGACACATCATATCGAAGCAATCAACCTACCCACCACAAAAATAATTTTAAACAAAATAACTTTTTTATTTAATTAAAAATATTTTTTTTGCACTCACCGATAATATTAATGTTAAACACGTATTCTCACTACAACTTACTAATATTTTAAAATTATTATTATTATTATTATTATTATTATTATTATTATTATTATGACCACCTTTTGGTTTCATTATTTTGTTAAAAAAAATACATATTATTAATAAGAAATGAGAAATAAAATAATATACTCAATATATGTATTATTCATCATGCTTTTAGTTTAAAAGGTTTTACTTTCTATATAATTTTTTTTGGTTTGTTTGTAATATACAATCTTCTTATGTCTTGATTTAATAATTTAAGCATTTTTTATAGACAATAATTGATGATAGCTTTTAGAATTTGTCTTATGTACTACTCATTTAATTTAATAATTGAATCTTTTAAGCAATCAGTTCATAATAATTAATTAACTTGTTCTATCAATTAATCATCCTATCAAAAGAAATTTTATTTACATTAAAAAAAATCGTTTTACAATATTTTTGAATGCATAAAGACTAATTAATAATGATAAAATATTACTTTTTTGTGTGAATATAGTACTAATTTTACTTTAATTTCTGATGGGCTAAAAAAATCAAAGTGCATGATAAAGAGCATCTAAGGAATATATCATATATAGCCAAATTAAGAAATTAGGCACATCTTTTGTACTTTGAGATATACATCACTTTATAACTGATAGCTTAACTTTTATTTTAATAGATTTTATTTTGATTTGATCTTACAAAATTGTATAACAAGTTACATTTTTTTTTTTTACATAATTAATTATTACTTGACTTTTTTTTTAAAACAGACCAGTGCTGGATCAAAATTTGTACAACCTGGGAATGAAGAATACTTCAACAACGTTTGCATCTGCCACTGTCAACATTCTCCCAGCTATTACTTTTATAATGGCAATCATTTTCAGGTATAACTAAAAGCTTTAATCACTTTAATCACCACAATATTAATTAATAGTTTCTTGTGTGATTAAGCAAACTATAAAAAAAAAATATTTATGTTTGCTATATTCACACTCTTTAAGAATATGTTCATATATTCTTGTTAAAAAAAAAAAGAATATGTTCATGTTTTCTGAAGTTGTTTGTTTATGCATGAAAAACAAATGTGAAAATGGCATATAATATTGTTGAAATTAATTAATTTGTAGGTTGGAAACAGTGAACTTTAGAAAAATCCACAGCGTAGCAAAAGTTGTTGGAACAGTTGTAACTGTATCAGGAGCAATGGTGATGACTTTGTACAAAGGTCCTGCCCTTCAAATCATAAAGGGTCATGGAGGAAGTCAACATGAAAGTGGAAGCACTGAACCCTCTGAACAAAACTGGGTGCTTGGCACTGTTATGCTCATTTCGAGTTGTTGCGGTTGGGCTAGTTTCTTTATCTTGCAAGTACGTAACCATCTTTGTCTGTATCGTGTCTGTTATTTATGTCTGTGTTGTGTCTGTTAAATAATATTTGTGACGATATTAGATAGAGAATAATTAATAATGTGATTTGTTTTTGTGGATTTTTAGTCTTTTACTTTGAAGATGTATCCGGCGGAGCTTTCTATGACGGCGTGGATTTGCTTTTTGGGAATTTTTGAAGGTGGAATTGCAACATTAATATTTGAACGTGACATGAGCGTATGGTCATTAGGGTTTGATTCTAGGCTTCTTGCTTGTGTTTACTCTGTAAGTATTTTGTAATTTGTTAATTAGCTTAATTAAACTAATAATTAAGGTGACTAATTAGTGATTCAATTTGTAGGGTATTGTGTGTTCTGGAATGGCTTATTATATACAAGGTGTTGTGACTAGGGAACGTGGACCAGTGTTTGTTACTTCTTTCAGTCCTTTATGTATGATCATCACAGCTGCTTTGGGTTCTATTGTCTTAGCTGAACAAACTCATTTGGGAAGGTATACAATCTTTCATTAATTAGCATACATAATTATCCCTTTATAATTTAAAATTGAATAATCAAAATCGGAATCTAACCGTTAAAGACACATCGGGCAGTCCATCAGAAAGTTAGTAACCGATAGTATTGACCTAGACAGCACTAATATCTAACATCTAACGTGTCAATATTTGTATTTGATATTTATATGACACATACACGTAGGTTATAAGTATTTTATTTGATATTTAAATGACACGAACACGTAGGTCATAAGTTAGTATTAGATAATTTTGACCTAGACAACACTAAATATCAACTTGAACATATATTTAAATGTCTGATATGTGTCTGTGTCAGTATCAGCTGCATATGATATTTATATGACACGAACAAATAAGTTATATGCTAATTTAATTTTGTTTAATTTAATGTGATTTGTAGCATAATTGGAGCCATTATCATTGTGTGTGGACTTTACACTGTGGTGTGGGGAAAAAGCAAAGATAGTGTGAATACAATTGAAGCAACACAAAGTGAGGGACAAGAGTTGCCAATAAAGGATGGAACAAGAACAGAGTCAGACATTTTTGAAAATATTGAGGTCAATGTTCCTAAGGTTGGAGGAATGAATAATGGCAAACCATAAGTACAAGATCATGGATGGTTCCTTTATTAGAATTAACATCACCAATTTTCCTACTTAAATGAAGTCAAGAGAGATTTTGTGCACTTGTGCTCATCTTTCTCAGTGCCCTTACGGCTCCATTTTCATATATATTTTGCTTTTTTTGTTTGACTTTTTATGTTTCTGAAACTTTGAGTAACAATAAAATAATGTTTTTCTCCTTATTTTTGTCATTTCCTCTATCTTAATATTTTTATTTGCATATGTTAACACAAGGATATCAATATAGAAAATGTAAGAAAAACATGAAAAAATTTCTCTATGTTGATCAATAATTAATAAATCATCTGTTAATTCTAACCAAGTACTTGATAAATGGAAAATATTGACATCATAAATTAGTATATTTAAGAAAATAAATATAAAAAATGGTTATAACAAGTAAAAAACAAATTGGTACTATTTTAAATGATTTATCATTTTAACTTATATCACTTTTAACTTTAAACACATCAAGTTATATAAAATAAATTATATTTAAAAAAGTATAGTTCTAAATGTCATAAATTTTTTGAAAAGTTTGATTTATACTATTTTTGAAAAACTAAAACAAATATTTTAAAAAATATTGATACTATTAAATTTAACGGACAATTTTTTCATATTTTGATCTGACAATTTAGTTAATATTGATAACGTCAAATTTAAATTTATCTATTTTAAAATATCATTCTATTTTAAAGTTGGTGTACAATATTGATACTATTAAATTTGACGTTGTTGATATTGACTAAATCGTCGGTTAAAATTATTAAAATATTTATAATAATTACAATAAATTTATCTATTAATTATCGGTTAATTCTAACTAGTCAATATTTATATTACTAAATTTGACGTTATCAATATTAACTAAATTGTCCGTTAAAAACATGAAAAAAATTGTCATAATCACAATAAACTTTTTTATATTATGAATTTTTAATAATTATTGATACTTTATTATGAAAAAATAATTACTAAACCTTATTTGACAATTTCTTTAAAGAGTGGTAAAGCAAAGATTGCATCTAAATATGGAAAAAGAATATTAAGTGGAATTGAGTGATTGATGGATGAATGGATGATGCAATAAATATTCTAGTTCTAACATTTCATGATTAGGTGGATGTGTGATTGAGTGTGTCAGCAATTCCATTTAGCTTCCATTACTACATTACCGAACAACACTACAATACAACCAAGAGAATCAAATTCATATTCTAAATTCTAACTTATTCTAAATGACATTCGAGGCCTAACATGACATAATAGAGAAATATCAATGTGAATTCGGTGGTAAGATTAGTTTATCAAAAAAATTATCAAATTGGATTGATTGATTTGATTTGCTTGTAGATAAGAAGTCACTTCTCAAATAGAAATTATTAAGTGATAACTTGATGATGATGAAGTTACTACACAAATTATTTCATAGAAAGTTAGAAATAATGAATTTTTTACAAGGAAATTTTATTAAATTTAAGCATAAGGTCCTCAAATTCATTACAACCTAAATGAAATTAAAATACCGCGTCGTCTATTGTGAGAGATCGAAATTTAACTTTTACATTTTTTTATTGAGTTTCAACTATTAAGTAGTGGTTTCAAATCTTCACAAATTTTCAGTGATTATCTATAACGACTCTATCATCGGACTGCTATCCATAACAAATTCGTCAAGCATCAGAATTAGCGGTGCCAATTCTTTTTGTGTTGATGGTTTCAACAATTCTACATCACAATATAAATTACATCATGAATTATTCACCTTCCATTATCCATAGTCGGATAGAGATAATGATTGTATTACCAACATGGTGTGATACAAATTATAATCATAAACTAAATTAATGTGTTTCATGAAAAGAGTATGGAGAATTATGATATTTGACTAAGAATGAACACAAGTGAATTGAACATAACATCTTAATCTAAAACTTTAAAATAATAGATATGTGAGTCTCCTATTTAAATTCAATGTGATACATTTAACACACACTTAGCATACTAAAACTCACTCTCAATAGTTTTTTTACTCATATGGGTATGCCCAACCACCATCCCACCTCTTCTAAATGAAAGTTTTTCATCAACACACTTGTATTGTCATTGTTACTTTGTAAAAAAACATGATGTTCGAACATTATTGATATGAGAACTTCTGATACAAGTAGTCGGTCGAACCATGGCCTCTGGTAATACTTTCGAGTCATGATGGAGCGTGTTGATTCATCACGTTAGGCCAAGAACAACCAAACAAATGAATTGCAAACCACTTCTTAACTTACTCAACATTCACTTTTTTATTCAATATGGGACTCTCATTCACACTTGACGTATAAAAAAAAATTCCCATCAAAAGGGACTTTATTCATTCATATGGTTTTACTCTCTGTCAAGCAAAAATTATTTCATCTATATACATTTGTATCGTCGTTGTTACTCCATTATGAAGACTTTTGATGTAAAAAGTGAGTTGTTTTTACACAACCTATTGACTCTGATACCAATAATGACTCATGAGAGGTCTGATGGATCATCATATTGAGTTTAAAGCAACACTAAAGTGAAATTGAACGTCATATCTTTACCCAAAATCTAAAGACAATATGTATATGATTTTTATAGATTTCTCTACACATTTTTTTCATTCAATGAGGGATTTCTAATCCCAACTTGATAGTCAACAATTTATCCATTATGTGTGAGTCAGCTCAATCATTTGTGTATTTCTCGTAAGATAAAAATCATGGGCTCTAATACCATTGTCGTGACATGATGGAAGTTCGAAGGATCATAAATTGAGTCAAGAGCAATCAAACAAGTGAGTTTGACATCACTTTTTATCCTAAAATCTTGATACATTAGGTATATGGGTTATCTCATTTATGTATTAATATTTTCTCACTTTTTATCCAATGATATGTTGCTAAATTGAATATTAGTGTAGAATATTCTAGAAGGGGAGGTTGAATAGACATTCCCTAATTAAAATATTGATTCAAAAGGTTTTCAAAAACTATAGTTTTAAATTATTTATTAAAATTGTACGGGAGCGAAAGTTTTGAAGCTATGTGTTATGGAACGATTTACCCAATTAATAGAAAATACAATGAATATTAGATTAGCGAAATTACTAATGAACAATGTGCAAAGTCTAGGTGTTATGTTGTTGGTGAAGGCTTAAGTCTTTAGAGTGTGCTCCTCTCATGGTCTCAGGTTTAAATCCCACTAGGTGGTAATAATTTTTGTATTGGGTTAGTCAATACAGATGTTTACTTCGTCTTTAAATGGATTTAATTATGTATTCATTAAGTACATGTAAAAATAACCAAGAAAACATAAAAACCAGTCAAAAAGCACATTTCAATAACCAAGTAATTTGGGAGTAAAAGATGTATAAGACATCTATCAACCTTATCTGAGAAGGATAATGACAATAATTTAGAGGAAATCAAGGATTCTCCATGTGTTCCTAGAACCAAGTGGTTAGAGACTTCCAAAACTACCGAGAAGACCGTCTTAAGGATGAGTTTGAGACCGATATCTAAGGTTTGGTACCAGTTTCTAAAACACTCCTTGATACCCACTACACATAATGAAATAGTTAATAAGGACTGTCTGATTTTGTTGCATTGTATAACTTCCTACCAACCCATCAACATCTCTAAAATAATATGTCAAGAAATTCAAGATTCTGCAAAAGTAAGGAAGGAATGTTCTACTTCCCATGCTTAAATCACATCTCTTTGTAAAATACACAGAGTTCCTGAAATGGTCACCAATGAATTCTCCAAACCTTAGGTAGACTTTGATAAAGCTATCATTTTTAATCTCCTGGGACCAAAAGATAACAAGAAACTGCACCCAGAAGTGTATTGGAAGCCGTTAGAAGCATCCTCTTATAAAACCAAACAAGAGCTCTTGTTGGACCTTATGCTACAAATGCAGAGAGACCAAAGAGAGTTCTACAAATTTAAAAAAGAACAACACACGTGGAAGAAGATATTGAACTCCCTTCATAGCAAAATGGAAGTGGAGATTTCTAAACGGTGGAAATGAAATTTGGAGAAAAACGTTGAATTTCAGATACGGTAACTTGAGCATGAAGGTGCAAACTTTCACCGACGTTGGTAACTTGAAATTAGACTCTCTTTGGATGAAGGATATTATGTCAAGTTCATCCTGCGACTTCAATGAGGACTTCTACAAGTTTACATCTTGCACTATTGGAGAAGGTCACAACACGGCGTTTTAGCAATCAATTTGGATTGGAGATATTCCGCTTAAAAGTAGGTTCCAGCGGCTGTTTCAGGTCTGTTCCAAGAAATTTTCGACAGTCAACGAGATGAGTTCTTGGGAGGATGGTCAATGGGTTTGGAAAGTTAGAGAATCGTTGATAGATGACGGTTCCAATTTTATACCAGATTGGACAGATTGTAGTGTTTTGTTGGATCAGATGGCAGTCACCATCAATGTCGGCGATAATTGGAAATGGCTACTTCATGATTCTCTTTCGTATAAGGTTAGATCTTTCTATGCTGCTTTATCCTCTTCCTCCTCTGCTTCTGTTCATATTATTGGAAATGATAGTGCTGCTTTTCTGGAGATCCTTTGGAAAACGGCGTTACCGGCAAAAGTCCAAATTTTTATTTGGAGGTTGGTGCTTGATAGGTTGCCTACCAGATCCAATTTGATGAAAAGAAGGGTGATTGACTACTCCCAAAACTCAGATTGTGCGTTCTGTTCGTCAAGCTACGAGGATGTTTCACATCTTTTCTTCTCGTGCTCTAAATCCTCGTTGGTGTGGAATAGGATTTGCGAGTGGGTGGATATAGAGTACATTTCGGAGGATTGTTGTAGTCTTCATGCGAAAGTTTGGAAATCGAGACTTCTGGGCCGCTACAAAGAGAACAAGATCAACTCTATTTGGTTCATTTCTTGTTAGAGTTTATGGAGGGCTAGAAATAACATTATTTTCAGTAATGCTTCTATTGATGTTGACGAAATTGTATTAGATATTAAAGTTATCTTGTGGAATTGGTTGATATAAGGTAGACCGGATAGTAATCATTTTAGTTTGTACAATTGGTTTAAATTTCCGTTCGATTTTATGTAACAGTATTGTATTAGGCTCTGTTTGTAATCTTGCTGTTAAGAGATTTTCTTAATCTCTTTAATATATTATTGCTTATAAAAAAAACTCCCTTCATAAGGAAAGAGTGATGAACAAGCCTTGTTCATTTCCATATCTCATTCTAGGAAATTTAAATCTTGAAACTAAAGAGACAAATGTGGAGGAGAGTCACTCAAGAAAGAAGAAATCAAAAGGAAACATGGAAAATAGCAAGTTCAAAAGGGATTGAGCAAGAAGGAGGAAGCACATTTTACCAAGAAGATTGTTGCACCAGAGGCAACTTTTGTCATGTCTCTAGTAGTATCCATTATACAGAATAAACAGAAAGCTAAATGTCCAATGAAGACAACATTCTCTCCACTAAGAAAGAAAAATATGCAAAAAAGAAGACCACTAATTTTTTATATAAAAATGAATTCGTTTAAGAAGATGATGAAGGAAAAGTATTGGTTGAAGATAATGTTCAAGGGGATGCTAAAGAAGAGGAAATGGAGGAAGGAATTAAGCAAGTTCAGAAAGACAATGAAGTGGTGGAGGACAAGAAAAATGAAGGAAAAAATGACGAAGATACTAAGATAGAAGAATAAGACAATGAAGAACTTGAGGAGTTTGTGCAAAAAAAGTAGGTGATAAGATAAACAGGGAAAATCTTGAGGAATGTATTAAAGTAGAATTAGAGAAAGTTGATGAAGAAAAAGAAGGAACTGATAAAGAAGAGGAATGTGATGATAAAGATACACATGAAGAAATTATGTAGGTAAAAGAGACAGAGGGTAGTCCAAATGAAGATGTTGGAATAACACCAGAGGCACTAGAACAAATGATAACCAATAAAATTCTGAAGAAAGCATATCCTTAGATGATGAGGATGGACCTTTTGTACATAGGTCTTGATGTGCTAGATAACAAGCCAATAATGAAAAATATTGTCCTAAAGAAAAGTTCAGATGTGCTAGGAGGCCCAACCAAAGGTAAGAGCCTTGAAAAGATGAAGAGTCCCAAGAAATTTGAAAAGAAAGACCCCCCCTCTAATATAACATAATATGTCACCCCAGCTAATCTTAAAAAAACAATAGAGAAATTTTGAGTCTTCCCCAAAACCAAAGAATAAAAATATGAAATCAGCTATATTAGTCGAGGATAAAGATGTGTAACAGAATCAGGAATTCAAGGGAAATAAGAGAAAGAAGAAGAAACAAGGCAAAATAAAAAAAAAAAGGAAGAGGAATGAAATAGTTGAACAAGGAAGAGAAACAGGCTTCAAGCCTAGCTGGTATAGAAATATCTCAACCAACCACCATTGATTAAATGTTATTTTAGTTTTGGTGTTTAAATTTTTTAGATTATGATGTTCCATAATTTGTCAGGCTTATAATGAAGATATAGTTCTTACTTTATGTTTGGGGGTGTGGCACCTATATAGCTGATATAATATCTTTGTTGATGCTATCATGTTTTGATTAATGAAAAGTTATATTTAATTAGTTTATCTCTTAAAATAAAATATATAAATAAAACAAAATAAACAATTAGTTTGATCTTTCATCATCATAACTTCTTAACTATAAAAAAAAAAATTAGACTATTGAAAAAATATTTGAAACAAAGTCTTAAAGAAATCAAAATTAAAATGTTGTGCAATAATTATAACCTAACAAGTGTGAGCCACTGTCACGCCAGAAGAAGTTATAGAAGTATTTTTCCTTTTACGTAGTTTGAATTGCTCTAAAGTATGGAATTAGTTTTGACTTAGGATATATAGGGGAGAAAAACACTAGTAAATATGGTAAGCAAAAAGGATATTGCATAAAAATGCATGTTAAAAAAATAAATACAAAATGAAATGAAATGCAAAAGAATTCGTTGAATAAGTTCATGCGCCCAAAACTAGAGAAACAATGGATGTTTCACACTGTGTAACTGGTTGAACTCATTACAAGTTTGATTCCATAAGTGTAATCTTGGCATGACAGCTGGCGTCATGGGTCTCTCTCTCTCTCTCTCTCTCTCTCTCTCTCTATATATATATATATATATATATATATATATATATATATATATATATATATATATATATATATATATATATATATATATATATATATATATATATATATATATATATATATATATATAGAGAGAGAGAGAGAGAGAGAGAGAGAGAGTGAGAGAGAGAGAGGTTAGGCATAAATCCAATTGAAAATCCTAAGTTTTGTCAATGTTTGAATACAGTCCACTAAAAATGATTGATTTATGAAAAATGTGTTGTTGTTTTTAGATTTATTTATTTGTTTATATTTTTGTGCATATCTTTCACATCACCTAAGGACAAGTAATAATTCATGTTTAGTGATATGATAACTTATTATCTTTGAGACATTTAAGCCTTTAGTACTTAAATAAAATGGAAAAGATGACCTTAATTAGATTTATTTATGTATATTTTTATGCTTTATGTTTAAATAGTAATTGTCACATCTTGAAAAATACGACCTCGTGAAGCGCATCGAACGCTTGCTGATGACTAACAAAGGAAAGAAAAAGATAAGATGGTCATCGCAATCAAATATAGGTTCAGGAGTCGGTTATGCGAGGGGAAGGTATTAACACCCTTCACATCTGTTGTACTCAACGGAAACCTCCTATAGTTCTAAGGGTTTGTTTCTATGTGATTTTTTATTTTATTTAGTTTACTTACAAAAATATATTTATAAGAAGAGAAATTAATTACAAAATAAAAAAGAAAAAAAATATTTTTTTAATTATTGAACTCGTCAAGGTTTTAAAACATTGTGCCTACGTATTCTCATAGTGTGGTGAGATAGTCAGAGTATCGTAGTTTGTACAAAATTCTTAGGGGTTGGTTGATTTTAGATAATAGTGTTAGGTCGCATTTTAGAGATTAAGTGTATGACTGTTTGCTCGCACGATTGAGGCTTAAGCGTTGTTTGTATTCACATTTAAACGAACCAGACAATTCTTTTATAAAAAGGTTTTGAATTGGATGCACGATGACATAAAAGAGATATGGATGAGTTGAGTTGATTTTAGGAATTTCAAATTTCGAATAATCGGTCGATGTGGTGAGCGCTGACCAATCAATTTCTCAGAGATAAAGTGGATGTGCATCCTTTCATCTTTTTTTATTTGCAAAGATTGAGTTAATTTGATTTAGAAAATATTTGATTATGTACATGATAATGTGAACTAAATACCAATGTTTTATTTACAAATGATTAACTTTTATATTTTTTTGGCGTGATTTTGAATTTAAGCGAAAAAATATTTTTTTTGTTTTTTTTCCCTTAATTAAGTAAAATGAATTAAATATTTTTGTTTTTATATCTCTTTGATTTTTCGTGATAAAATAAATTACATGTTTTCTATGATTTTTAGTAATTTTAAATTAAAAGAAGGGAAATGCTAACGAGTGTCCCAGACACTAGTTAAGAGACATTAAAAAGGTAAGTTCAACATTATTTAAAAAACTAAAAAGATATGTTTTTTCTAAAAAAAATATTTGTATTCAATGCACTGAAAACAAAAATAAGTAATTTTTTTAAAGGATATTTTAATTTGTGTATTCAATGCACTGAATATATGATATTTTCTTTATTTAAAATTTTTAACCACTGGTTAGCACGAGCCTTAAAAGAATCAAAATATATTTTTGATATTTTTGAATTAAATGAAATAAAAATATATTTTTGGTATTTTGAATTAAATGAAATAAAAACATATTTGGAGTATTTTGAATTGAGATTAATTGTTATGCACTGTAAGTGTAAAAAAATTTACACTGTCAATACATCACCTTCATCTGTTGGTATTACTTTTTAGATGGTTAAAATAGAAGTCAAACATTTTAAATAAATCAACGATTCTGATTAATTGATAGTGAAAAAAAATATTTACACTGTTAATGTATGTCAATTAAATTCTTTTGAATTAAATTAAACAACAACATATTTTTAATATTTTGAATTAAATGAAATAACAACATATTTTTGGTATTTTGAATTAAAGGAAATAACAATATATTTCTAGTATTTTGAATTTAATGAAATAACAATATTTGTTTGGTTATTTTGAATAAAATAAGAAAAATTAAATGGATTATTGAAATTAAAGGATATGAAAAGGTATTTGTGGTGTATGGTTAATGGAGGAATGTGTTTGCTATTATTGTTGAGGCAAAATCGTGAAAGGAGATGGATTAGGGGCCACTTTGTCTTTTTGACCAAATTAAAACAATCTTGCTTTGTTGGCTAGATAAAATATAAGCTTTTCTCTTTCTTTGTGGAAGTTTTTTTTATGCAATGAAAAATATAAAATATGGCGTTCTTTAAAATAAAAGAGGTGACCTCAAACCAAATAAAAAACACATGAATACGACAAGTAGAGATATATCAGTCATAAAACGTAAAAATATACATATAAAAAATTTGAGACCCTAAAAAAAAGACCAAACATACAAACGAATCACAACTCAAGCAACAATAAATTTTAACCTACATAAAGCACGACATTGATGTCGAAGGCTTAGGGTTTCTGTAACAAGATTTGTCTTCAATGTAAAGGCAAACCTTTTGGGATTTTTTGTGAATTGTGAATCTTGTGTGTAATGCTTGATAATAACTGTGTGAAAATCATGAAAAAAAGGACTCTATTTATAGGGGGGAAAATTAGAGTTTAGAGATTAAGTTTGATTTTGGAATGATTTGTGCTGACTGAAACTTAAGGATCAAGTTTTTATAAAAATTGAATGATTTATGGACCTTGAATCTCTAATTGATTTGATGAGAGAAAAAAATGAATTTGAAAGATTTTGCATTATTATTTTGGAAAGAATCATGGGTTGTGTGAAATGAAATTGTAATTGATGCAAACAAGATATGATTTTATTTATTTATTTTTATTATATTCAAATTTGAAAATTTTGGGACTCTTTGACGTTTCTTTTTTTTATTCTTTGACTCATAATAAATAAATAATAATAATATTATTTGGTAAAAGCAATAATAATAAAAAAAAATTAGTGATGAAGAAAAAATGTGTTTAATAACTATTAGTAGAGAAAAAAGAAAAATTATAACCAACCCTAAAGCTAGGGACAAAAAATGATAAAAATTAACTAAAATAAGATTGAAAATAAAATCAGTAATGACTAAAAAAAAAATTTGGTAAAAAAGAAAAATTATGTTAAATAACTTAATTAAGCTGGTAACTAGTAATAACCATTATAATAAAACAAATGTTAATCAATATAAAACTAGCACTAATGCCTAAAGTTTAAAAAAGTATAAAATATTAAAAAATTAAAGTGGCTGAGAAAATGATAATGATGGTGAATTTGCTAAGTAATAACAATGACAAAAAATAGAGCTTTTGTAGTATTTGAACCTTGAAGCTCATGCTTGACAACCCCACTACAAAACTAAATGGGCTATTTGAACCATTTGAAATGAAAAACTCTTTAAAAACATAAAAGAGAACCTAGGGAAAATTTTAAGGTATGACAGCTGCCCTAATTTAATTACCTTCAACCCGAGAGCATGATTGATGACTGTCTTAATGTAATTGTGGTAAGAGATGATTAAATACGAGAGCACCCAAAATTTTCTCTGCTAGAAACAATGGTGAAAGTTGTCAGACTTATATGAAGTCCTGACTATGCTAGGGATATGGGGAATTTAATTGAGACTGGTGTAAGAACCGACATAAAGCAACATTGGTGTATGAACTGAAATAAAATGATAGCGATATAAGAACAAAAAATAAACAGTGGTGTATAAACCGAAAGTAAATAGAAGTGTCTGCGCCGAAAGTAAATAGTGGTGTATGAACCGAAATAAAATGACGGCTATGTAAGAACCGAGATAAAATTGTTATCTAGTATAAAATTTGGAATGAAATGGTTGTCGGTATAAGAATCGAAACAAAGTTGTTACCGATATAAGAAACAATATAAAATGACATCGGTGTAAAAGTTGATCTAAAATTGTGATGTAATTTAACCTGAATGATGATAATGTTTGATGACCTATAATAAACCTAAATCAAAATGGGTCCACTGGGGAAGACGGTTGAGGATATCCTATTAAGAGACTTCATTAGGGAAACCTATTCAAAAAGCCTTACTAGGGAATTCTATTGAGGAAACTTGCTTGAGAAAAAATGACTTGCAAGGGATATGATGTGATATGAGATGAAATTCGGCTTGGCAAGATACCTTTATTAGTGAATGGAAATACAAGATGGACTCATTGGGGATAGAAATGATTGACTAATCCAACAACTTGGAATGGTAGGCTAGTCGACAAATGATGTATGTTCTTTGAGAATAATCTTCTGAATAAACTTCACCGGGAAAGACTACTGCTGAAGTCCCTTGTGGTGGGAGATTCGAAAGAAACTCTCTAGGGAGTCTACTGCCGAGACTCGTTAGGAGATACCTACCAGCGAGGTTTACAAGGAAAAATACCTTCTGCTAAGGTTTACTGGGAAATCTTCTGTTGAGATTTAACTAGGGAATCTACAACAGAGATTCTGTTGGGGGAAATATACCTTATGCAAGGTTTTAACTGGAAAATCTACTACCAAGATTTGTATGGGAATCTAGTGTTGAGATTCAATAATGAATATACCTTATGCCGAGGTTTATTGGGAAATCTACTATCAATATTTTTCAGGGAATCTACTGTCGAGATTCAATGATGAGTATACCTTCTGTTGTGGTTTACTAGGAAATCTTACTGTTGGGATTTACCTAGGGAATCTACTGCCAAGAATCAATGGTGAATATACCTTCTGCTAAGGTTTATTAGAAAGTCTTCTACCAAGATTTAACCAGGGAATCTGTTGATGAGATTCAATGGTGAATATACTTTCTACCAAGGGTTACTGGAAAATATTCTGCCAATATTTAACCAGGGAACATACTGCCAAGATTCAATGGTGAATATACCTTCTGCTGAGATTTATTGGAAAATCTTCTGCCGAAATTTTACCAGGGAATCTACTACTGAGATTGAATGGTGAATAGACCTTCTGTCGATGTTTATTGGAAATCTTTTGTCGAGTTTTAACCAGGGAATCTATGTCGAGATTTAATGATGAATATACCTTCTGCCGAGGTTAACGGGAAAATCTTCTGTCGAGTTTTAACTAGAGAATCTATTGTCGAGATTCAATGATGAATATACCTTCTGCCTAGGTTTATTGGAAAATATTCTGTCGAGTTTTAACCAGGGAATCTACTGTCAAGATTCAATGATGAATATACCTTCTGCCAAGATTTACTGGAAAATATTCTGCCGAGATTTAACCAGGAAATCTACTGCCGAGATTCCCTTTGAAAAGCATAGAGTGGCTGATTGTGGCAATAATGATGGTCTTCATATGCATATAAAACACGGTTCATGATGTATTTGTGATTGAATATGTTTTTCTATGTATTTTTTTTATGCATGAAATTCATTGGTTACTCAGTGTAGTACTTCATACTCGTGGGTATAATACACATACAATGATGTGTGAAATTTAATGATTTATTAATGCATGTATGCGTGCCTAATAAGAATTTTAATTTTGATTGTAGTCGTTTGATTTTCAAGGCTTCATGATATGAGAATATGACAGATGACTGTGATGATATGCATGGCATGATGATAGAGTGAAGCGACATGATTAATGCATGAAGATGGTTTATGAGATGACTCGAAGGCTTCCAACAATGCCTCTGTGGTGGGAAAATGATGAAAGCTTTCCTTTTAAGAAAGGTTTCTTTGTTGAGGAAAAAGGGGTGTTTGATGGGAGGGGATTTCTAGGATGATTTCTCGACATTCATTTTGAACTCAACGGTTGCTCGAACAGTTTGAAAGTCTGGAGAGGGCTTGTCCTTTGTTTGAATCTTGTCATGGTCTTTCCATGATTAAATCGCTATTTGAATGGCATACTTATAATCTAATTACGTTTGGAGAGTTGGACTCACTGTGCTCTTAAGGTGGCTTGCCCTAGTATGGGCTTTGAAGAGATTCGTCTTCGACTAACCGACTCTTGGAATGGCTTGCCCCTGATGAATCATTTCTTGGAGTGGTTTCTTTTGGTCGAGCCTTGTACAGATCTACCCCAGTATTTTACTTATCTTTCAAAGGGATTTTCCCCTTATCAATGAGATTTTCCCTTGTCGGTAGGGTCTTTGAAGAAGTTTCCTAAAAAGGAACTTGGGTTCCACCATGATGTGGTATGATCTTAATAAGCATTGCCCCAGTATTAGAACCTTGAATGGTCTGCCCTAATCATTAGGGTCTGGAGGTGATTTTCCCTTAGTCAAAAGTGTCTCAAAGAGATATATATACCTTTGATCATCCCATTGCTGAAGTTTCCTCAATGCTAAGAATTGATTTGCAATTAAAATTGTTCCTTTTGAAAAGTTATCCTAATGCAATGCACATGCAAGTTTTGAATTCGAAAATTGTTACATATATGGTGTGTACAATAGATGGTATTTGGCCATGAGTTTCGCGCGAATGAAGATGTGAAAATGTGGTTAGCGATAATTTAACAAACATTTGGAGTTAGTTTAACAACGATTTTGCTGAGTATGCTTTCATAGTGAACCTAACTTCAACTAGGTCTTTTAAAGGTTGTAACGTGGCTTGGTTCATAGTTTATGAAAAAATAATATAAGGCTCAAAATTTTATTTAACCCACCCCTTCTCCTTTGATGTTCTCCATTCCTAAATCCAATTAACTCAATGTATGCATTCAGTTTGCAAGAGTCTTTTGGTAGTCATAATGATGGAAGTAAATATAATGGCTCAAGAACTGATGAGATTCTTGAGGTGGCAGTCACCTACTTTCGCTTGCAAGCTTGTTTCCATTTCTTCTCTTTGCTTTTAATCCCTATTTTTGCTTGGGTAGATTCTTTTGAATCTAGGGTCCATCGGGATACCCTAACTTTTGTCTAACTTAAAATTTTCAAGTTTTTGACTTAGCGGACTCTTTTTTTTTGGAATAATTCTTGTGAGATTCTATGTTTGATTGGGGAGGTTGTGACTGTCATGTTAACTATTGTGAGTTTTATCATCTCACGGCTTCCTCGATGTTGGATGACGTGTGTGAGGGAGATGTGCTTTGAAACTCTTATTGAAGTGATTAAATGGAATGATTCTCTTGCATTAGAATGTATCGTCGGATTAATTGAAAAAATACCTTGTCCCTGATTAAGATTTAAGGTTTTTTTTAGAAAAATAGAAAGAACACTTACTTCAGGCTCGAAGGGGTTGGCTATGAATTATCTCCCTATTTCTCTAGTGTTTGGGAAGTGAAACAATGTCTTACATCCTCATCTAGGTCTTACTGATAAAAGCATACGTCGGAAAATTCAATTATTTCATTTACATCATTCCCCTTCTAAGTTTGTTAACTGGTAAAAAGCGAAAAAGTGTAGTACATGGTGAGAGATAGCATAAGAAATTGTGACTACGAAAGGATTGATTCAAAAAACATGGATGCTCATATTTATTGAAATTACCGATCAAAGAGTACAAATTTAAAAGCAAATAATACTTAACAAAAAAAATTACAACTTGAAAAAAGTCTAATGATCCTAGGGAGGAGCTTCCTTGTTGACCAACTAACTTTAGGGGGTGCTTCTTGATGTACTTGCATTTGTCAGGGTGATGGGTTATTCACCATATTACGGTCAATTTTGAAAGTCAACTCCCTTTGTCGATCATCTCTTGCACCTCTTCTTTGAAGATCTTACACTCTTCAATTGTGTGCCCCACTACTCTGACATGAAACTCACATTGAAAATATGGGTTGTACCAAGGAAGAAAAGGAAATTTCATGGGCCTATTCTCTCTGGGGTTATCGAGGAGCTTTAGACCAACTGAGACCACAATTGACTGTATGCCATTAGGATTAGGTCAATTCGGGGAGGCCTTCTCTCATGATTGTTTCTAGGCCTTAGTTGATTTCTTGGCGGATACCCATTTTGTTGCTGACGCTGATTTTGCAGATGTATCACTAGGGGTTGTTGGTATGGAGGCATAAGTTTTGTGATGCTATTTGATTGAGAGAACTTATGAAAACAACTTAAGACATTGTTGTTCATAAGGTTTTTCCAACTTATTTTCATAAGTTTTTCAAAATACCTAAGCTTTATTTTTGTATTTTAGTTCAAAGTACAAAACATAACATAACATAACATAATAATAATAATAATAATAATAATAATAATAATAATAATAATAATAATAATAATAATAATAATAATAATAATAATAATAATAATAATAATAATAATAATAATAATAATAATAATAATAATAATAATAATAATAATAATAATAATAATAATAATAATAATAATAATAATAATAATAATAATAATAATAATAATAATAATAATAATAATAATAATAATAATAATAATAATAATAATAATAATAATAATAATAATAATAATAATAATAATAATAATAATAATAATAATAATAATAATAATAATAATAATAATAATAATAATAATAATAATAATAATAATAATAATAATAATAATAATAATAATAATAATAATAATAATAATAATAATAATAATAATAATAATAATAATAATAATAATAATAATAATAATAATAATAATAATAATAATAATAATAATAATAATAATAATAATAATAATAATAATAATAATAATAATAATAATAATAATAATAATAATAATAATAATAATAATAATAATAATAATAATAATAATAATAATAATAATAATAATAATAATAATAATAATAATAATAATAATAATAATAATAATAATAATAATAATAATAATAATAATAATAATAATAATAATAATAATAATAATAATAATAATAATAATAATAATAATAATAATAATAATAATAATAATAATAATAATAATAATAATAATAATAATAATAATAATAATAATAATAATAATAATAATAATAATAATAATAATAATAATAATAATAATAATAATAATAATAATAATAATAATAATAATAATAATAATAATAATAATAATAATAATAATAATAATAATAATAATAATAATAATAATAATAATAATAATAATAATAATAATAATAATAATAATAATAATAATAATAATAATAATAATAATAATAATAATAATAATAATAATAATAATAATAATAATAATAATAATAATAATAATAATAATAATAATAATAATAATAATAATAATAATAATAATAATAATAATAATAATAATAATAATAATAATAATAATAATAATAATAATAATAATAATAATAATAATAATAATAATAATAATAATAATAATAATAATAATAATAATAATAATAATAATAATAATAATAATAATAATAATAATAATAATAATAATAATAATAATAATAATAATAATAATAATAATAATAATAATAATAATAATAATAATAATAATAATAATAATAATAATAATAATAATAAGCTATTGATATTTAATTAAATAGAACAACCTAATAGACTTGGGAAAAAATAATTCGTGACTTAGAATTTTTAACTAAATAGACTTATTAAAATATCTAATTTTAAAATAAATAAATAAATCATCTGAACCTATGTAGACTAGGTTGTAACTTCTACTAGTTGGATTGACCATTGTTACTCCGATGTAAGAGCCAGAGTATGATCCTTGTTAGGTTTCAAACTAATTAAATCAATTTTAGTTAGATGAGTTAGGATTTGCATATAAATGTTAAAGTTTTCATTTACAAAATTATAAAATAAAAAATGATTAAATGTAAATCCGTAAAATCAATTTAATTGGTAACTCTGCATGAGCATCTGATTATAACGACACAAATTTTAATAGATAAATTAAAAAGATTAATTTAACTATTAATTTATATTATATTCAAAAATTATGATTTGAAATAAGTTAAAATAATTTATTATTGTAATAAGTTAAATTCCAATATATATGCGTGTGTGTGAGTTAGGGAGACTCTAGCTTTGAGTTATAAAGTGATGTATATCTCAATATACAAAAGATGTGCCTAATTTCTTAATTTGGATATATATGATATATTCCTTAGATCATCAGAAATTAAAGTAAAATTAGTACTATATTCACACCAAAAAAATATATTATTTGTAAGGTATTGATATGTATTAAAAAAACATTGTAATAAGACTCTCTTTTTTTTTTAAGTGAAATTTCTTTTGATAGGATGATTAATTAAAAGAAAAAATAAATTAATTATTATGAATTGATTTCTTAAATTAAATTAGTAGTACATGAGACAAATTCTAAAAAGCTATCATGATTTATTGTCTATAAAAAAGTGCTTAATTTATTAAATCAAGACATAAGAAGATTGTATATTACAAACAAGCAAAAAAAAATATATAGAAGTTTTCATTAACTTACAATAAATTATAACCTTTAAATTAATCTAAGGATTAAATTAACATTTTATTTAATTGAATATTTAAATAAATTTAATTTAAAATCTATGATTTAGAATAAATTTTAAAAAAACTTACTCTTAAAATAAGTTGAATCTCATTTATATATATATATATATATATATATATATATATATATATATATATATATATATATATATATATATATATATATATATATATATATATATATATATATATATATATATATATATATATATATATATATATATATATATATATATATATATATATATATATATATATATATATATATATATATATAAAATGGGAATAAATTAATGGTTAAATTAGTATTTTTTTTAACTTAATTAACCATTATATTATATTCAATTCAAGAACTACAATTTAAAGTAAACCTAAAAAATGTATTCATGGAGTAAGTTGATCCCCACTTGTAACACCCCAAGTTTAATTGGAATACTTTAATTAATTTATTTAATTAAGAATATTCGTATTTTTGGTGTTTTCGGTGGTTTTGGGAATTATTGGGGAATTATGCATGTTGGACTATTTATTTAATTAATAGTATACTATATGAGAATATTATTATTATTATTATTATTATTATTAAAATGAATATAAGTAAAATAAGGGTAAATTGGGCATTATGAAGAGTTAGTAAGGGTATTATGGGAAAAGCCCAATTGTGTGGCCTAAGTCTAAGTTTGACAAAATAGAATTCTGAAGGTGGAGGATTCATTTTGGTTAACCGTGAAAAGAATGAGGCCAGAGCTATGAGGAGGGAAAAGTGGAGGCAAAAGTTTCGAAAGGTTGCCGGAGTTAATCGTGAAAGCTTTGAATCGGCTAAGGTATGTGGAGTATCGCATTTCATAATTTTCTATGTATGCCTTTCGGTGTGTTTACGGTGGGGTTTATGATTTAGAGTATGTTGGGTTGATTTGGGAGAATTAGGGAAATTGATGAATAGACTCTGAGATTATGGCTTATGGTATGTAACACTGAATATTGATATAAGAAAGGGAAACCTTAGGCCTTCATGGCCAAAATCTTGGATTGTTATATGTTGGACCTGATGGGCTAAAGACGTGTCTACTTATGCGTCTAGCGGTATCTTACTGCAAGTGCACAGCCTATCGAAGTAATATTTAAGATTATCGATCCACAGGGATTCTATCGTTACTTAGTGCTAGATGAACTCCTAGTTTAGCTAAGGCGAGTAGTTGTCACGATTGTTGTTGGTTTTCTAAGACTATTGAAGGCGGAATTAAACTCAAGTTTTTAATAAAATAATACTAAAACGGTCGGTATGTAATTATACTAACTTAGGTGGGTCAATCTAACCTAGGCTTATAAAGATGTTCACTTAATCTATTCGGTAGAGATTACTAGTTTGAATACCCTCAACTCACACTCTCGTGGTCTTGAATCAGATCTTATCCCTAAAGCCCTATGCCTGCTCTCGCTAGCCCATAAGTGTTTAGAGATAATTTTGGAAACTAAATAAGTCTAATTTATCTTAAAGCGCTCTCGCTGTATTTAATTTAAATGCCTAACTTTAGCTATCTGGTTAAAATCTCACACTCTCGTGGTCTTGACCCAACCTAATACCCTTTTCTTACTCTCGTAACGAAAAGGTCGAATTTAATTAAAAAGTATCAGCCAGAATGTTAAGCGATTAATTATTTTAGCCCATGGTTATATTTTACCGGTTAAGTTAGTTATAACTACATACCGCCCTAAGGTATTTAGCTACTCATCGAGGTTAAATCAGACTCAGAGTTAATTATTAGCTTACTAAGGGCAGAAAAATAAATAGACATTATAAATAAATTAAATTGCAATAACTGAAAAACCTGATTAACAAATATCTGAGTAGACTCCTTCTTCCACAGACCGGAAGGCTTGGAGTAGGCGGAAATAAAAATTAAAACGAAATGCTGAAGGCTGGAAACAAATAAAGGTATAACAATTCCCTAATGTTGGAAATTGTTACACGGTTGGTTTGGATACAAATAAAATAAGGCAGAAAATAAAATGCTGGAATAATAAATCTGATGGTAAGGTAATTCGGCAGAGCTTCCGCAGGAAATTTGGATACTGAAGTCTCCCCCTCAATCCTCCTGAGCTGGTCCTATTTATAGAGCTTCCAATGGGCTGGTCCTGGGTCTTTTGCTTCTTGGGCTTTGCTGAAGTGGTTGAGAAAATGTTGGAAAGTGGCAGCAGAAAGTGGGAGAGGTCTCCCTCACGTGAGAATTACTAGGAGGAGTGGCTTCACTGGTGGCTTTGACGTAGTCTGAGTCAAAAGAATCAAGTTATATCCTTGTCACGGGCGTGACAAGGTCTTCACGCTCGTTGTCTTATGTTTTCAAGTGTCACGGTCGTGACTACTTCCTCACGGTCGTGAGGTCCCATAGTAAGGTGTCACGGTCGTGACACCCTTGTAACGACCGTGGTCGTAACAAATTATGCAGAGTTTTATGCAGGCTTCTGTCTTGCTTCATTTCTTGTGGTTTCTTTGTTCTTTTCTTCTTAATTCTTGATTTGGCCTCACATATCGATGTACCTGCAAAATAGTATGAAAAACTCGAGGAATCGAGCGTTAAAACGGTGAATGCGCGGTAAAAGTCAATGAAATCTAGCGATATAACCGATGCGTTTTCTCGTCATCAAACTTCCCCAAACTTAAACCTTTGCTTGTCCTCAAGCAAATAGTCGGTTGAAAATCGGCGGACAAGATTTTATTCGCGCATACTCATAGCAAACCGTCCGGTGGATCGTTCTGTCGGATAGTCCGGTACTTTGATAGAACACTACCGATACACTAATGACATAAGCGACAGGCTATGTCGTCTACTTCCCGTCAAGCGAAACAATCGACAGTCACATTGTGATTTCACCTAGAGTTTTTCGATCGTATTTCACCCGGTTCGTTCTAGCGCAGTCACATTAAGCCCTTTGCCTTCGCACGCACGTAGTGGAGTAGCCGGTTAGCGATTTTGATCCTTTTTTAGCACGGGGTCTGGTACACGAGTGTGGTAACCCTTCATGTTTTATCCGATGCGGAGGTTGTGGGGGATCGAGCCGTAGCACGCCCTACCGAGTTCAGAACCAGTACCTCTGAACCAACCCGGAACGGAGTCCTTCTCATATTTCTCGTTTATTAGCTGCGACCGTGTACTTTGGTGCAATCTCTTTTCATTTTGCATTGAGATACGAAGGATCATTATTGATTAGGTATCAAGCGCTTATATTCATCGGCTCCCCACGTGGTTTGTGTTCAGACGGTGCTGACTGCTAGTATAAACTACTGGGGTTACTTTTGAACTGAAACTAAAGGTGCACTCGCAATGGTGATCGGATGGAATTTCTTAAGCAGGGGGTCGAAGATGTCAAGATTGTATTGGTCTTGTTTAATCGTTCCCGGCTTCGTAATTACGAACCATTCGGTGGTCAGTCGGGTAATGCGAGTAATTTAAGGATTTTTCTAGTATGGCTTAATAATCGGGGAAAACTCGATATTCAAGAAAATAACGCACAGAATTGCTCATTTCATTGATTTTCTAAAAGGAATACAACAGGATTGAAAGTACATTGAAATGAAAAGTACCTCTCCCACACTATATCAGACATTGTCCTCAATGTTGTGATATAATAGCGGTATAGATACAGTACAAGACTAAAACTGAAAAACAACATAAAAGCAAACTACTGCTGCTGGTGATCTCGGGCTCGGCCTCTGGTGCGAGAGCGGCGTCTGGAGGGAGTCGCGTCGGGGTCAGAGCCGGTGCCGGAGGTAGCAGTAATGCTGATGCGGAGCGCCTCGAGCTCGCCGCGGACTTCGCCAAAGAGTTCGCTAACCCGCTCATTAGTTGCCGCATGGTTGGCAGCAATAGTGCCGAGCAGAGCGTCGTACTGGGCCTTCTGCTGACGCTCTAGTGCTGCGTTCATCAGGTTCTGCTGGTGGATCGCAAATAGGACGTCCTCCAGTGTGGCAGCGGGGGCTGCCTGCTGTCGGGTGGAAGTCTCGGGGATGTCCTGGGCATGCTCAGCTGCATCCATGGCGTCCTGCATCTCGTCCACTGCGGCGTTTGGCTGATCATCATGTACCGGCACGTGATCCGCAGCAGCTGGTAAGGCAAAGAGCCAGTTGGCTCGGTTTGCTGGGTCGATGCGTGTGCGGGACGGCAGAGTGATGTGGTGGAAGACGGTGCCATTGACGACAGGGTTGTACCTGCCATCCTCTCGCTGCGCGATCAGGTGGGCGGACCGGCAGTAAGCTCATGGTCAGGAAATCCGCGGCGAGGTGCGGCAGATCAGCGAGCGCGTCACCAAGCCCCAGCTGAATGGCGAGGGTGGTGACAATGCCTCAAATGAAGAACGGGGATGAGCCGCGGTGCGCGATGGCCTGGATGTGGTAGAGCATAAAGGGGGCAGCGTTGATTGGCTCGTCATGCAGGGCACAGTACAGAAACAGGACCTCCTTTGAGTTGAGCTTGTGGTTGCTCTCTCGAGCAAAGATGGTGTTGCAGAGGACCCGGTGAAAGTAGCGGATAGCCGGGTTGTGGATGTGAGTGGCGTTGAGGCTATGGAAAGTGGTCGCTTGGGTGTTGGTGAGGTCGCGCCACAGTGTGAATGCTTGTTCACTGAAGTTGTCGGGCACGCGACGGTGGGCTTCGGTGCCGCGGTCGAAACCTAACAGCTCTGCAATCCTGGTTTGTGTGAGGTTGAACTCCGGCCAAGCAGTCTGAATGTTACGTTGCCGGTAAGCTGACTCTGAGAACCATGAGGGGTGATGTAGCAGTAGGAACTGAGGAACTCCAGCGTCAGGAGTTCGAAGGTAGGCTGTGGCTGGTGACAGAGGTCCCACAGGCCAACCTTCTGCAATAGGTTTTGGATGCTGGACAGCATACCAAGTTCTTGCAGACAGTCGGTGGAAATGTACCGGGTGGGTTGCAGACCGCGGTTCTGGAAGCGGACGAAACGGTCTCGCTGGGTTTCTCCGGCTTCTCCTTCTCTGAAAACGATAGGATCCATAACATGCAAATGTGAAGGGAGAGGGTGGAAGGATTTTTTTGTGAAGTTTTTGGAAGGAAGAGTGGTAGAATGAGGAGGTTGGTGTTCGGGTTAAATACGGGACAGTGAATTGGAATGGTTACTGGTAATGGTGGATTAATGGGGTAGTGGAAAGGTTTTGACGGTTTGGGAGTGAGTGGGGGAAGTTTTAGATAGGGTATGGAGGGAGAAGAGGAGTGGACACGATGAAGAAACAGTTCTGTTTCTCACGACCTCTGTAATAGAGGTCGTCACGGTCGTGACAGGATCGTGACGGTCGTGACGCGCTAAATGGGCACGTCACGATCGTAAGTGGGCGTGACGACCGTGAGGCTGTGTGGTGCTGAGTAATTTCAGAAAAGCATATTGTCTCACGTTATTTTTAATTTAATAATAATGTATTATATTTAGTAGCACTATAGTAACACACACCATAATATATAGCAATTTCAAAACAGTAGTATACGAACCTAATATATAGCAATTTCAAAACAGTAGTATACGAGCCTAAGATAGAATATTGCAGTCATACCGTATATGGTCACACAGTGTATAGAAAAGAAATAAAAAAAATTATTTAAGCTGCTAAAATGAAGAATCAATTGAAATAAAAAGTGCATGGCATAAAGAAAAACTGAAATTACATAAACTCAAATTATGTTATGAAATCGTTGCGAAAGATAAATTTAACTGGAAATGAAAATAATGATAAAAAATAATGAGAAAAGAATTAGTAAACTAAATCACTGATAGCCGGTTCAAAGGCGTTTCTTCAGATCTTCGATGGCGGAGTCCAGATGATAGAACTGTTCGCAGGCCATGTCAGTCAATCCCACGATGTCCAATCGCATACTCTTAATGTCTTCTCTGAATAGATTAATGTCGGCTTGATAGGCATTGAGAGTGTGCATGATGTTCTGCAAGTTGTTAGCGTACTCTCCGTGATTCGCTCCAGGGGTTTCATGAACTTTGTCAGTTGGGTCAATGTCATGGTATCCAGGAGGTGTCTCGGGGTCAGTTTCAACAGCGGTCATTACATCATCTGTTATCCTGTGAGACTGAGGTGTTTCAGGAGTGGCTGGATAATCAGACGGATTTAACTCATAAAGCCAATTATCCTTATTATGAACACTTACTTTTGCATGATTGGGCAATGTGAACAGGGTGACTACTGTGTTCCGGATCAGGTACTCAAAAGGTGGGCGTCCTAAATTCCTTATAATATGTCTATTGAAGCAGAATTTAAGGTTCATCAGGCGTACGGTTCCCAGACGGGTGCACCTGTCCAGTTGGTACCTAAGTCCTAAGGCATCAACAATCATGGTTACAAGACCTCCTACCACTATAGGTAATTCAGGTTCATCTTGGATGCGGGTGAAGGTTTGCATCATGAAAGGGACACCATTAACACACTGTCCAGTATTGAAACATGACATAATAAATAATTCATCCTTAGAGACTCCTGTAATGTTTTCTTCTTTTCCAAAGAAGGTATGGGCGAGGAATTTGTGGAAGTAACGAAGAGCAGGGTTATGGATCTCATCATTGTTCATATCATTTGGTTCAGGGTGGTAGTTTCGGTCAGAGTTCCCCAAAAGAAATCTAGCTCCACATCCATCAATTCTACCTGAGTGGTAGTAAAGGCAAAAGGTTCACTAGGGAATCCTAACAGGTCAGCTAGTTCTTTGTGGTTAAAGTCGTATTCTATTCCGAATAGGCGGAAACTAATGAATCCTTTCCTAGAACCAAAACCGCGCTCGAGTAGATAAAGTAGGGAACTAAGGAACTCAAGGGTGAGCTCTCGGTAGGTCGCAAACTTGTGTTGGATCATTGCATTCTCCCATCCGAGTCGGTTGAACAGGTATATCATGCTCTCATGTATACCTAAGGTTTCCATAGTCTTTCATTTGGGTACAGGGTCAAATCCATTTGCCTCTGTGATAACTCTTCGAACTTTGTTCTTTGGTTCCTACCTCTAAATTGGGTTTCCATATAGTTAATAGGTTGGTTAGCCATAGTCAGTGAAAATACGGTGGAAACAATTCAGTGGAAAAGACTTTAGAAAATCTGTAAAAAGTGATTTAGGATAAAAATAAGAAAAAACGAAATGCTAAAATGTAATGGCTATAAATGTAATGTAAAATAAAACTATTAAAACAATTTAAACAAATAGTAGTAACGATAATTAAGAAATGCTCAAAAAGAAAAGAATAGTTTAAAATAGGTAAATAAGTGAATGGGTTGCCTCCCACTAAGCGCTGTTTTTATTGTCAAAAGCCTGACGTAACGCTGAGGTTTAGACTAATCAGGGGAATTAGCGGACAATTTCAAAAGTTTTAGATCATTCGTATAGTCTCTATTTTCAACTTTATGATAATGTTTTAGGCGTTGTCCGTTTACAATGAATGGTTCATTGTTCCTACCCTTGATTTCTATTGCTCCACTTGGGAATACTTTAGTTATATCAAAGGGTCCCGACCATCTAGACTTTAGTTTTCCAGGAAAGAGCCTAAGTCTTGAATTAAAGAGGAGTACAACGTCTCCCACACTGAATTCTTTCTTAGATAGGCGTTTATCATGCCATCGCTTGGTTCTTTCCTTATATAGCTTAGCATTTTCATATGCATCTAACCTTAGTTCTTCTAATTCGTTAATGTCTAGGATTCGCTTTTCTCCTGCAGCACTATAGTTCATATTGAGAGTTTTGATCGCCCAATAAGCTTTGTGTTCTAGTTCTACTGGGAGGTGACAAGACTTTCCATAAACTAGTTTGAAAGGTGTAGTACCTATGGGAGTCTTGTAAGCGGTCCTATAAGCCCATAGAGCTTCATTAAGTTTAGATGACCAATCTTTCCGAGATATGGCGACAGTCTTTTCTAAGATTTGTTTAATCTCTCGGTTTGAGACTTCGACCTGTCCACTTGTTTGTGGGTGATATGGTGTAGCCACACGGTGTCTCACTCCATATTTAGATAGTAATTTGTCAAAGATTTTTGAAATGAAGTGTGAGCCACCGTCACTTACGACGAGTCGAGGTACACCAAATCTGGAAAAATTATGTTTTTGAAAAGCTTTATTACTACTCGTGCGTCGTTTGTAGGAGAAGCTATGGCTTCGATCCATTTTGAGACATAGTCAACAGCTACGAGTATGTAATTATTACCGAAAGATGATGGAATGGTCCCATGAAATCTATTCCCCAGACGTCGAAGATTTCTACTTCCAAAATTCCCTTTTGGGGCATTTCATCTCTTCTTGAAATATTGCCGGTGCGTTGACACCGATCGCAACTTATAACAGCGATGTGGACATCCTTCCATAGATTAGGCCAGTATAAGCCGGCTTGCAAGATTTTTGCGCAGGTCTTGGAAGTGCTCGCATGTCCACCATAAGGAGATGAATGACATTGGGCAATGACATCTTCTATTTCTTCTTCGGGAATACATCGGCGAAAGATTCCATCTGGTCCTCGTTTGAACAATAACGGTTCATCCCAATAGTACTGTTTTAGGTTATGAAAGAACTTCTTTTTCTGCTGATAGGTTAGATCGGGTGGAAGGGCTCCTGCGGCTAGGTAGTTGACAATGTCAGCGTACCATGGCAGTCCTACAGTTGTCTGTATTATTTCCACGGGTTCTGGTTCATTTATATCTAACTGCGCCAGGTCGCTTCCTATTTGCGCTATCAGCTGTTCATACGGAAAATCATCGTTAATCGGCACTTGTTCGGGTTTAATACCTTCTATTCTAGATAAATGGTCCGCTACGACGTTTTCAGTACCTTTTTTGTCTTTTATTTCTAGATCAAACTCTTGTAAGAGTAAAATCCATCTTAAGAGTCTTGGCTTAGCATCCTTCTTAGTTAACAGATATCGGATAGCAGCGTGGTCTGTGTAAATGATTATTTTCGCTCCAACTAGGTAAGAGCGGAATTTGTCAAGCGCAAAGACAACTGCTAGCAATTCTTTTTCTGTAGTGGCGTAGTTCATCTGGGCAGAATCCAAGGTTCTACTCGCATAGTAAATCACATGGAGTTTCTTTTCTTTTCTCTGACCCAGGACTGCGCCCACAGCATAGTCACTCGCATCGCACATGATTTCAAAAGGTAATCTCCAGTCAGGGGGCTGCATGATTGGTGCGGTGATGAGGGCTGTTTTTAGAGTTTCGAATGCCTTAAGACAGTCTTCATTGAATATGAACTCAACGTCTTTCATTAATAAACCAGTAAGAGGTTTAGTGATTTTCGAGAAATCTTTAATGAATCGTCGGTAGAAACCGGCGTGTCCTAAAAAGCTTCGTATTTCTCGAACGGTTTTTGGAGGTTGAAGATCTTTTATTACTTCAATCTTAGCTTTATCGACTTCAATTCCCTTATCTGATATCACATGACCTAATACTATTCCTTCGTTGACCATAAAATGACATTTCTCCCAGTTAAGCACGAGGTTCACTTTTACACATCTTTCTAACACCATTTCTAAGTTTGATAGACATCCTTCAAAGCTTTGCCCGCATACAGAGAAGTCGTCCATGAACACTTCCATGATGTTGTCTATAAAATCTGCGAAGATTGACATCATGCATCTTTGAAAGGTTGCAGGGGCGTTGCACAATCCAAAGGGCATTCGCCTATAAGCGAACGTTCCATAAGGACATGTGAATGTGGTCTTCTCTTGGTCATCAGGATGGATAGGGATTTGGAAAAATCCTGAGTAGCCATCAAGGTAACAGAAGTAAGAATGCTTGGCTAATCGTTCTAACATTTGATCTATGAAAGGTAGTGGGAAATGATCTTTTCGAGTGGCTTTGTTTAGTTTACGATAATCTATGCACACTCTATATCCCGTCACTACTCTTTGTGATATCGATTCGCCTTGAGCGTTTTTCACAACAGTGATACCTCCTTTCTTTGGCACTACATGTATTGGACTAACCCATTCACTATCAGAGATTGGATATATTATCCCGGCATCTAATAATTTCTTGACTTCTTCCTTTACTACAGTGCTAAGGGTTGGGTTTATTCTTCTTTGAGCTTCTCTGGAGGTTCTGCAATCTTCTTCTAGCAGAATGCGATGCATGCAAACTGAAGGACATATTCCTTTGAGATCAGATATGTTATATCCTAATGCAGTTGGATATTTCTTCAAGACATCTAAAAGTTTCTTTGTCTCTATAGTTCTTAAGCTGGAATTCACTATAACTGGTCTTTTACATTCAACGTCTAAGAATTCGTACCTTAGGTTTTTAGGTAAAGTTTTTAATCCTAATGTAGGTTTATCTTTACTTGGCATGGGATCCGGTGTAAGTGCTAAGCTTTCGCTCAGACTATTATCCTGATACGGTTTTTGCCAATTATCATCTTCGAGAATTGGGGGGATCTGAATTTTCATTATTTCAGAATAAGTGGTCTCCTCCAGTTCCATTTCTCTTACACATTCGTCAATTACGTCCATTAGATAGCATGTATCCTCTATAGCTGGTGATTGTAAGAATTGTGTTAAAACAAATTCAACTTTCTCTTCACCTACTTCAAAGGTTAGCTTTCCTCTTTTTACGTCTATTATGGCTCCGGCGGTAGCTAAGAATGGTCTTCCTAGTATGATAGGTGTAGTGGAGTCTTCAGAGATGTCCATGATTATAAAATCAGTAGGAATGTAGAATTGTCCTATACGTACTGGGACGTTTTCTAGTATGCCTACAGGATATTTAACAGAGCGATCGGCTAGTTGAACGGACATTTTAGTTGGTCTTAGTTCTCCCATGTCTAGCCTTTTGCAAATCGTTAAGGGCATAACACTGATACTGGCTCCTAAATCGCATAGAGCTTTGTCAATGACGAATTTTCCTATTACACAGGGTATAGAGAAACTTCCTGGATCTTTTAGCTTAGGAGGCATGTTATTCTGAATTATGGCGCTACACTCAGCGGTGAGTGTAACTGTTCCGTTATCCTCTATCTTTTTCTTATTGGATAAGATTTCTTTTAAAAATTTGGCATACGAGGGTATTTGGGTAATTGCTTCTGTAAACGGAATAGTAATATTCAACTGTTTCAGAAGTTCGACAAATTTCTTAAATTGACCCGTCGTCTTGGAACTTATTAGTCTTTGAGGGTACGGAATTGGTGGTTTATAGGGTGGTGGAGGCACATAAGGTTGTTCTTTCTCCACTACCTCTTGACTTTCATCTTCCTTTTCTTCTGGATCATTCACCACTTCAGTCGGTTTATCCGGTTTTTGGTACATGGCTGGATTGTCAAGTCTTGAATCGGTAGGTCCGTCAAGTTCCTTGCCACTTCTTAATATTACGGCGTTAGCATGTCCTTTCGGATTAGGTTGAGGTTGTCCAGGGAATACTCCAGCTGGTGCAGCAGTAGGCGCTTGTTGTTGAGCTACTTGTGAAATCTGAGTTTCAAGCATTTTGTTATGTGTAGCTAGTGCATCTACTTTGCTCACTAATTGTTTAATCTGCTCGCTAGTGTGAATGTTTTGGTTTAGGAAGTCCTTGTTTGTCTGAGATTGGCTAGCGATAAAGCTCTCCATCATCAATTCAAGGTTCGATTTTCTAGGGATATTAGGAGCAGTCTTTTGATATCCTGGTGATGTAGCTGGTGTTTGACCTGGTGCGTAATAAGCATTGTTACTCTTATAGGAGAAATTCAGATGATTCTTCCAACCTGGGTTGTATGTGTTTGAGTAAGGGTTTCCTTGAGCATAATTCACTTGATCAGTGGGAGTTCCTGTCAATAGTTGACAATCAGAGACTTCGTGTCCTGGGACTCCACATAACTCACAGTTAGGTGTTACTGCAGCCACGGTGGCTGCAGGTGTTATGGCCAAGCTGTCGATCTTTTGGCTTAGTTGGTCAAACTTCGCATTGACTTGGTCCATACTACTTACTTCGTACATACCTCCCTTTGTTGGTTTCTCAGTCGCGACTCTCTCGCTTCCCCAAAGGTAATGATTCTGAGCCATACTTTCGATAAGTGCATAGGCATCACTATATTCTTTGTCCATCAATGCACCACCCGCGGCAGCGTCAATTGTCATTCTTGTATTGTACAAGAGTCCATTATAGAAGGTATGGATGACCATCCATTCTACTAATCCGTGATGTGGACAAAGCCTAAGTAGATCCTTATAGCGTTCCCAAGCTTCGAATAATGATTCACTTTCTCTTTGCTTAAATCCGTTGATCTGAGCTCTCAGCATAGCTGTCTTGCTAGGTGGAAAATACCTGTTCAAGAAAACTTTCTTAAGCTGTTCCCACGTAGTTACTGAGTTTGAAGGCAGAGATTGAAGCCATGCTCTCGCTCTGTCTCGAAGCGAAAAAGGAAATAAACGTAGTCTAATAGCTTCTTGGGTAACTCCATTGGCTTTTACGGTATCTGCATATTGCACAAAAATCGAAAGATGAAGATTCGGATCCTCGGTAGGATTTCCGGCGAATTGGTTTTGTTGCACGGCTGATATCAATGATGGTTTTAGTTCGAAATCGTTTCGGTTGATAGCCGGTGCTGCAATGCTTGAATGCGGTTCACCTTGCGAAGGATTAGCGTAATACTTGAGTGGATGAGTTTGTTCTTCAGCCATTCCTGCGTTTTCTGATTTTACGACTGGTTCGGGCGGGTCTAATTGAAGATCTGGAATGTTGGAATTATTTTCGAAATCGAGTATACGTCTTCTTACGTGTAAGAAGCGTTCCGATTCAGGGATTAGAGGTTGCAAGTCTTCGCTTTTAGAGCGAGTACGTGGCATACACTCGGAGATTAGATTAAATTAAATAGTTGATACCTTAGTCTAGACAATGCTACCTAAGTGCACTAGTAACTAAATTAAGGAATCCCCGGCAACGGCGCCAAAAACTTGATGGGCTAAAGACGTGTCTACTTATGCGTCTAGCGGTATCTTACTGCAAGTGCACAGCCTATCGAAGTAATATTTAAGATTATCGATCCACAGGGATTCTATCGTTACTTAGTGCTAGATGAACTCCTAGTTTAGCTAAGGCGAGTAGTTGTCACGATTGTTGTTGGTTTTCTAAGACTATTGAAGGCGGAATTAAACTCAAGTTTTTAATAAAATAATACTAAAACGGTCGGTATGTAATTATACTAACTTAGGTGGGTCAATCTAACCTAGGCTTATAAAGATGTTCACTTAATCTATTCGGTAGAGATTACTAGTTTGAATACCCTCAACTCACACTCTCGTGGTCTTGAATCAGATCTTATCCCTAAAGCCCTATGCCTGCTCTCGCTAGCCCATAAGTGTTTAGAGATAATTTTTGGAAACTAAATAAGTCTAATTTATCTTAAAGCGCTCTCGCTGTATTTAATTTAAATGCCTAACTTTAGCTATCTGGTTAAAATCTCACACTCTCGTGGTCTTGACCCAACCTAATACCCTTTTCTTACTCTCGTAACGAAAAGGTCGAATTTAATTAAAAAGTATCAGCCAGAATGTTAAGCGATTAATTATTTTAGCCCATGGTTATATTTTACCGGTTAAGTTAGTTATAACTACATACCGCCCTAAGGTATTTAGCTACTCATCGAGGTTAAATCAGACTCAGAGTTAATTATTAGCTTACTAAGGGCAGAAAAATAAATAGACATTATAAATAAATTAAATTGCAATAACTGAAAAACCTGATTAACAAATATCTGAGTAGACTCCTTCTTCCACAGACCGGAAGGCTTGGAGTAGGCGGAAATAAAAATTAAAACGAAATGCTGAAGGCTGGAAACAAATAAAGGTATAACAATTCCCTAATGTTGGAAATTGTTACACGGTTGGTTTGGATACAAATAAAATAAGGCAGAAAATAAAATGCTGGAATAATAAATCTGATGGTAAGGTAATTCGGCAGAGCTTCCGCAGGAAATTTGGATACTGAAGTCTCCCCCTCAATCCTCCTGAGCTGGTCCTATTTATAGAGCTTCCAATGGGCTGGTCCTGGGTCTTTTGCTTCTTGGGCTTTGCTGAAGTGGTTGAGAAAATGTTGGAAAGTGGCAGCAGAAAGTGGGAGAGGTCTCCCTCACGTGAGAATTACTAGGAGGAGTGGCTTCACTGGTGGCTTTGACGTAGTCTGAGTCAAAAGAATCAAGTTATATCCTTGTCACGGGCGTGACAAGGTCTTCACGCTCGTTGTCTTATGTTTTCAAGTGTCACGGTCGTGACTACTTCCTCACGGTCGTGAGGTCCCATAGTAAGGTGTCACGGTCGTGACACCCTTGTAACGACCGTGGTCGTAACAAATTATGCAGAGTTTTATGCAGGCTTCTGTCTTGCTTCATTTCTTGTGGTTTCTTTGTTCTTTTCTTCTTAATTCTTGATTTGGCCTCACATATCGATGTACCTGCAAAATAGTATGAAAAACTCGAGGAATCGAGCGTTAAAACGGTGAATGCGCGGTAAAAGTCAATGAAATCTAGCGATATAACCGATGCGTTTTCTCGTCATCAGGACCCTGTAGGAATAAGAATATTCAAATGTGAGTAACTCTGATGCACTCAGAGCAATTGCAGGAAAATAGTGATTTAAGCAGTGCAAATGTTGCCATATTGACCTAATAAACCATAGATTTTGTGTCGTGATCGCCGTATGACCTTAGGGATGATTTAGGGATGTTTTAGGGGCATTTGGGAAGTGAATCGTGTGGACTTTTGGGTTAATTTAGGTTCTGGTGCGTAACAGCGTTTTGCTGTCCGTCACGACTGTTCATGTTTTCGGTCGAAATCGTTTTGGACGTAACTGTTGTTCCGTAAGTCTGTTTTGACCCCCGCTCGAAGAGTTGGAAAGATAATAAACAGAGCTATAACATAGTATGGATAAGGGAATTGGTTTTCCAATATTTTTACATCTAATTATGTTTGAGAAGTCAATTGGATATATGTTCTAGTAACGAATCATGTTCTGGTTCAGTGATGTCTTGATGCTGCGATTTTCCTGATGAATTACCATGGGGGTAACTGTGATAATATGATGAATTAACATGAGTAGGACTGTGAAGTTTATGTGATCGATAGGCGATAGTGTGAGGATTACCATGAGTATAATTTGATAAATTAATATGAGATAATATGGGGTAGTATTATGAATTAATATGGGATAATATGTGTGATAATATGACTATGAGCTAATATGTGATTTGTACGTGATTATATGATGACATGATGTGTGAGGTTAATTATTATGATGATATGATGTTTGATGAATTATGATGATTTATGTGATGATGATGATTATTATGATGAATTATGTGATAACATGAGATATGATGATTTATGTGATGACGATGATTATTATGATGAGTTATGTGAGATACAGTGATTTATATGGTGATGATGATTATTATGATGAGCTATGATGTATGAAGATGATTATTATAACGAGTTATGATGACGTGATGTATGATGATGACTGTGTTGATGAGCTATGACGTTTGATGATGATGAATATGATGAATATGACAAATATGATGAATATGATGAATGATGATGCACCTATGATGTTATTATGAGGATGATTTATGACGTGTGCATCATGCATTCATGTGCATCCGGACTTCGGTTCAGGACCTCGATTACTTTGGCTTCAATCCCACTGTGCGGATGTGAAGTATTATGATGTGCTCCGGTTCTCTAGTAGAATCGATCCTATTGATGGGGATCTATGGAGGGTTGATGGCCCAATGTCCATCGCGTTGTGATGATTGGTACCACATGCATTGAGTTGTGTTGCATTGCATCTATGAATCTTTTTGTATGAATTATGACGTTGTGGCCTTTGAGGCATATTTGAGGAATATGAATGTGCTGAATATAGTTATTATGCCGTTTATGCATTAATTGTTATACATTGATTATTATGAATTGTTTTACTCATCCTGCCTGTTTGAATGTTACCTCCACATGGGTAACGTGCAGATGAGCAAGTTTAGCCGTGGACGTCGTCGAGGAGTCATTTTTGAAGTTTGAGTTATTAGTTGAATTAGCTGCTTACACTACGCCAGAATTGATTTTTAGCAGCGCATACAAAGACAACGCTTTTAAAAAAAGCGCTGCTAAATAGTCAGTAAAAAAAAAAGAAAAAAATTACCTACCAAAGACAGCGCTTTTTTAAAAAGCGCTGCTAAAAGGGGACCCTTAGAAAGCGCTTTTTAAAAGCGCTGCCAAAAGGGGACCCTTAGAAAGCGCTTTTTAAAAGCGCTGCTAAAAGGGGACCCTACGAGAGCGCTTTTTTTATAAAGCGCTGCTATATGTCATTGCTAATGCACCCTATGAAAGCGCTTTTAAAAGCGCTGCTAAAGGCCTTTAAAAAGCGCTGCTAAAGGTATTAGTATAATAATTTTTATATACCCTTCAGAATTGTAAACGAAACAGAACACACGTTTTTTCGTTTTCTTCTTCGTTTCTTCATTTCTCCATTTCCCTATCCTCCATTTTCGCCCTCCGTTGAAGCTTTCGTCGTCGTCCGTTTGCGCCGCCGTCTTCCATTTGTTTTCGCCGCCGTTCGCCGTTCCCTTTCGCCGCCGTTCACCGTTCGTTCTCCTCCACCGTTACGGTAAATCCGCGACTGTTACGGCATTTTTATGGATTATTGTCTTAGTATTGCATTTTTCTGGATTAGATGATGTTAGTGCTACTTCTTTCTGAGTTATTGACTTGTTTTTGTTGATATCATTGATGAGCATTACTCTTTTGATATTGGCTTGAGTTTTGTATGCAAGGTGTTTGTTGAAATGCCACAATGAATTTTGAGCATTATAAATTAGTTTAGAATAATTTAGTCCATTACCAAAATTTTTGAGAGTATGCTTTAATAATTTAGAATAGTTTAAAATCATATTAATGCAATAGTTTAGAATAGTTTAGAATAATTTAGTCCATTTCCACCATTTTTGAGAGTATGATTTAATAGTTTAGAATAGTTTAAAATCATATTAATGAAATAGTTTAGAATAGTTTAGAATAATTTAGTCCATTTCCACCATTTATGAGAGTATGCTTTAATTTAGTCCATGTCATTTTGAGCATTATAAAATAGTTTAGAATAGTTTAAAATCATATTAATGAAAGTATGCTTTAATAGTAGAATAGTTTATTATAGTATATCTACTTTTTTTTAATATGATTTGTTTTGTTGGATTATCTAGTTTTTTTGTTTTGGTTAATTATTAATATGATTTTAATAAAATGTATATATTGTCTGTTATAGGGGTTACCTGAGAAGAGCAAGGTTGTGATTGTTTCCAAGCATCCTACTGTACAACTTTTTTAGAAGTTAGTGATTTCTTTACAGGTATTCTCTGTTTTTGCCTAACTTTCATAGTATGGATAAAAATTGGATGTCTGTTAATCGATTGTCAAAAGAGTATGAGAATGGGGTATCGAACTTCGTTAAGTTTGCTGTTGAACACACCAAAGACCCCAGTAGGATCACATGTCCTTGCTTAGGTTGCTGTTATGGGCGTCGAATTGACGCGGTTCAGTTGGAATCTCATTTAATGAGACATGGAATTGATCGAAGTTACACATGTTGGACATTACACGGTGAGATAAGTAACGAGAATGTTGAACCCCAGAACAATACGACCTCTACTTCAAAGGACAATGGTAGGGATACATACGATTGTGATCGAGTCGAAGATATTGCAGAAGCACTTGAAGAAGATCTTAAAGATTGTCCAAAGATGTTTGAGAGGTTGGTAAGCGATGCAGAGAAGCCGTTGTATAAAGGTTGCACTACTTTCACAAGATTGTCTGCGGTATTAAAGTTGTACAACTTAAAGGCGGGTAATGGATGGTCGGATAAAAGTTTCACAGAGTTGTTAGCCCTACTTCAAGAGATGCTTCCGGAGGATAATGTTCTTCCCAATCGAACCTATGAAGCTAAAAAAATGTTATGCTTCATTGGTATGAGCTATGATAAGATACATGCTTGTCCAAATGATTGCATTTTGTTTCGAAATGAGTATGCATCATTAAACGAGTGTCCTAAATGCGGTGTATCTCGGTATAAGAAAAAGTTGTCACCAACAAAAATCTTATGGTATTTTCCTATAATTCCGAGATTCAGACGCATGTTTCGTAGTGAAACAGATGCGAAACACCTTACTTGGCATGCAGATGATAGAATTATAGATGGGAAGTATCGACATCCGGCAGATTCACCACAGTGGATGAAAATTGATAATGATTATCCTGATTTTGGAGAAGAAGCTAGAAACCTTCGCTTGGCATTATCGACTGATGGAATGAATCCGCACGGTCTGTAAAGTATCTCCCATTCCACCTGGCCTGTAATTCTTATGATTTATAACCTACCTCCATGGCTATGTATGAAGCGTAAGTACATGATGTTATCTATGTTAATTTCTGGCCCTAAACAACCAGGAAACGACATAGACGTATACCTGACACCTTTAATCGAAGACTTAAAAAGTTTGTGGGAGAACGGTGTGGAGGTTTATGATGGATATAGGAAAGAAAGTTTTAATTTGAGGGCCATGTTGTTTGGCACAATTAATGATTTCCCAGCATACGGAAATCTATCGGGGTATAGCATTAAAGGTCAATGTGCGTGTCCTATCTGTGAAGAAAACACAGATTGGACGCGGTTGGAATTTGGTCAGAAGAATGTCTTTCTTGGTCATCGTAGATTCTTAAGTTCTAATCATCCGTACCGTGGGTGGAGACAAGAATTCAATGGAAATTCAGAACAACGTAGAGCACCACCTACATTGACCGGCGATCAAATTTTCGCAAAGGTGAAAGATGTGAGTACTCAGTTTGGCAAGCCTTTTGCTCATACGCTTACCACGCGTGGGTGGAAGAAGAGGTCAATTTTGTTTGATTTGCCGTATTGGAAGTCGTTGTATGTACGACATTTTCTTGATGTTATGCATATTGAAAAAAATGTATTTGAAAGTGTTATTGGTACGTTACTCAATATACAAGGAAAGTCTAAGGATGGCCTTAAAGCAAGAAAAGACTTGGTAGCAATGGGAATAAGAAATGAATTAGGACCCCAGAAGAAAGGAAATCGCACTTATCTACCACCTGCTGCATATACTTTGTCTAGAAAGGAGAAAAAGATAATGTGTAAGTTTCTGAGTGAAGTTAAAGTTCCAGAAGGATACTCTTCAGATATTAGAAGACTTGTTTCTATGAAAGACCTAAAGTTAAAGAGTTTAAAGACACATGATTGCCATGTTCTTATGGAACACTTTCTACCAATAGGTATACGTTCTATTTTGCCAGAAAAAGTGAGAGGCGCAATAACAAAATTGTGTTTCTTTTTCAGATCTATTTGTAGTAAGGTGATCGATCCTACGATCTTACCAACATTGCAAAAAGATATAATTATTACTTTGTGTGAGCTTGAAATGTATTTTCCTCCGTCATTCTTTGACATAATGGTACATCTAGTTGTGCATCTCGTGAAAGAGACACAACTGTGTGGACCTGCATATATGAGATGGATGTATCCAGTTGAACGTTATATGAAAATATTGAAAGGGTATGTGAAAAACCGAAGTCGACCAGAGGGATGTATTGTTGAACGATACATTGTTGAAGAAGCTATTGAGTTTTGTACTGAATATTTGTCCAACGTTCAATCCATTGGCCTCCCAAAATCTGATGTTGTTGAAAAAGTAGTAGGTAAACAGTTAATTGGAAATAAAGTTGTGACAGTTTCAAGGGATGAACGGGAGCTAGTGCATTTATATGTTCTGCACAATGACATTGAGGTTGAGCAGTACGTTAAATTGCACAAGGACGTTCTCTGAGGTTTAAATCTGAATAGAAATGAAAATTGGATAGTACGTGAGCACAATCGAAGTTTTATAACATGGTTCAAAGAGCATATTTATTCAAAGTTTTATTCTGATCCCGCTTCAATAACAGAAAGGTTGAGATGTTTAGCATATGGTCCAACTTTGCATGTGTTTTCTTATAGCGCATACGCAATTAATGGATACACATTTTATACCAAGGAGCAAGATGATAAAAGTACAATGCAAAATAGTGGTGTCACTGTGCTTGCCGAATCAATGCACATTTCCTCGTATTTTGGGGTAATCGAGCGCATTTGGGTGTTTGATTATGAGAAGTTTCAGATTCCTATCTTTGGATGCAAGTGGGTTGAAAGTAATAGTGGCATACGTATGGATAAGTCAGGTTTTTTGCAAGTGGATCTTAATAAGGTGGGGTACAAAGATGAGCCTTTTATTCTAGCCACACAAGCTAAACAAGTGTTCTATGTCACTGATCCGAAAAGTACGAAATGGTTTATAGTTCTTTTTTCCAACAAAGTAATCAACGATAACATTGGAGAAAAGGGGGAGGTTGATGTTGAGAATGAATCTTATGTTAGGGATGATCCAGATGAGAATATTATAGCAGACGAATCATATATTAGAAATGATCATAGCGAGGGAATTTGGATCAATCCATCCGTTCGTGTTGTTAAGAGACAAGTAAAGCACCTTCGAACTAAAAAAAGAAAAAGATGTTAAAGGTACTTGTAAAATAACATATTATTTCTTATTTATACGTTTCTTATGTGTGTATATATATATATATATATATATATATATATATATATATATATATATATATATATATATATATATATATATATATATATATATATATATATATATATATATATATATATATATATATATATATATATATATATATATATATTTCTTATTTACATATTTGAATGTCATTCATTTGATACTTTAGTTTTCCTGAATTACAGGTATATTATGGCCAGCAATAAAGATTGGAAGAAATTAAAGTAGAATTGTATAATTTGTGATGTTGAATTTCGAGTTGAGAATTGTATATAATTTGTGATGTTGAATTGTGAAGCTTTTGAATTATATATATTAAAGTGGAATTGTATATAATTTGTGATGTTGAATTGTGCATATAATGCCAAAGTGTTGAATTGTGCACATAATGCCAAAGTGTTGAATTGTGTATATAAAGCCAAAGTGCTGAAATAAAGGGCTAAATTATATAAGCAGGTTTATTGAAAAATATATAAAAAATGCCATTAATCAGGAAATTTTTTTTTTTCAAAACGTGCACATTAGACAGCGCTTTTATGTATAAGCGCTGCTAAAGGGGACAGAGAAACTGCTAAAAAAGCGCTGCTATAGGTGGGGAAAGAGGGGTCTAAGACAGCGCTTTCATAAAGCGCTGCTATAGGGGGGGTCTAAGACAGCGCTTTAATAAAGCGCTGCTAAAGGGGGGGGAGGGGGGGGGGGGAGATTAGGCAGCGCTTTAAAAAGCGCTGCTAAAGGGGTAAAAAAGCGCTGCTAAAGGTGATGTCTTTAGCAGCGTTTTTTCCACACAAAAAAAAGCGCTGCCTTTACCTTTAGCAGCGCCACTTTAGGCAGCGCTTTAAAGCGCTGCTAAAGGTCAAAAAAAAGCGCTGCTAAAGGTCTGTTTTGGCATAGTGTTATAGGGTCTTGCTCTGATATGTAACATCGGGTTGGGTTCTTTTAGTTGATTTTATATCAGTGGGTTATTTTAGTTATTTTCCCTTTTGAGGAGAAACCTTGATTATGCTTTGAGTTCCGTTGTTTATGATGTTTTGATGTACTTTAGGAAAAACCCGTAGTTACGGAGTATAGACCTATTTTGTTGACTTTGAAGAATGTACGCCCTTTTTGTGGTTTTTTATTGAAACTTAATTATTTACTCTGAAATCTGTGTTATTTTGCCTTAATATTTTGGGGTAGAAAAATGGTGTTACATTAGTGGTATCAGAGCCTGGTTGGTCCGTTCGGCCAAGTTGTCTAATATTGTTGTTCCCTGGTATGTGACATGTGTGTGAAAACACTGTCGGTGCATGTTTGTTGCCTAACCTTTGTCTGCAGAAGTGGGAATGATTCAAGTGGGGGAGAAGTTGTGCTTCTCCAGGACGCTGCAAGTGTGAAGTGGCGGCTCAGTGTGTGGTTGAACGCTCTTATAGTTTGGTAAAGATGGTTTATACCCCATCATGATTTTTGGCTGTCTATTGACAAATTGAGGAACTGATCAGCCTTAATCTGTTGTTGATAGTAGACGGGGTCATGTTGGATGGGATAGACGTGTCTTGCAAGCTTAGATGGTGTGAGCAGCCAATTGTCTTGAGTTAAGCTAAGTGCTTAAGAATTGTTTTGATGAGTCGGCGCAAGACAGTGTTGAGATGTTTAATTTTGATGGGAATTTTGAGTGTTACTGAAAGTGGGGAAGTTGGCGGTTTGCTGATTATCTGTGGTTGTCTGGAAGTTATCCTGACAAGATAGTGATATACAGCCAGGACGTGAAGTGGAGTTGTAATCGACTTAGTTACGGAAACTAGTCCGAGATTGAGAGCACCATATTATATGTCTGTTTGGACGGCCAAGGAATTAAACGGATTGAATAGTGTTGAGACTTGTGTCTGGTGTGTGTGCTAAGGCAACAAAGTGTGAGGTCAAGTATATTAAAGGTGGACAGTAACTTCTAATGATTATTAAAGAAAGTAAGATGTGGAATGCAATATTGGTAATTAGGCCTTTAAATATTTCAAGAGTTGAAGATGTGTTGAATGACCTTCTAAGTGTGAAATTGTTGTTGTACGTCAAATTTCGAGATCGCAGCTTTTTACAGAATTGAAATCGGACACCCGGAAGTCAGTTAACGGTCAAAAATAGAATTTCGGACTGTCAGGTTCGCTAGGTCCTTCGCCTAGCGAACAACCGCTCGCTTCTGTGTTCGCCTAGCGAAGATGTCTGGGGTAGAAGAATGTTGTTTTGGTATTTTTGTCGTAACGGGAGAACCGTAACTCGGAATGACGCACGGTTCAAAGCGTTGGAAAGCTAGTCCAATGCTCTATATGATGGGGAAGTAGTGGCATAGAATTAAGTTATTTATTGATGGAATATGTTTGGATGTTGTGGTAAGTGCGGAAGGTGCGGTTCGTGGTTCCACCATAACTCGCAAATTGAGTGTCCGTTTGGCATGAGATTTTCCATACTTACTTGAGCGAGCTGGTGGTTGTGTTAACTGATGATATTCTAATATATTCGAAGAATATAGAAGACCATGTTGAGAATCGGGGACTTGAGTTATCATTGTTGGAGAAGAAGCAGGGATACGCCACTGTGAAGAAAGTTTAGAGTTTTGGAGAGAGCTGTCAATAGTTTGTGTGTTGATTTTTGCCAAATTCGACAAAACTATTCGTTATATTTTATGATGCTTTGTCGATGTGATTGGGAGATATGTTAAGTGTAACATCAACAAGTTTTAGTTATGCTTTAAGGCAATTTAAAGTACATAAGAGGGATTATCTGACGAGTGATTTAGAGTTGGTTGTTGTTGTGCTTGTGCCGAAGTTGGAGGCTTCGATTGGTTAGTTTGAGATTTGAAATGTTTAGTGATCTCAATGAGCTTAAGGTATTTTCTTGAGTTGGAAGAGTTGAATATGAGGCAGAGGATAATTGGGACTCCTGAAGGATTATGGTTTTGGATTGAATTACCATTCGGGTGAAACAAACGTGGTAGCTTATGCATTGATTTGGAAATCTTTGCATATACCGATGATGATGGTGAAAGGAGTTAGAACTGATTGAGCAGTTTCGTGATATGAGTTTGGTGTGTGAAGAGACTCCTTATGGAGTTAAGCTTAGTATGTTGGACCTTACTCTTGGTATTCTCGATGAGATTCGATAAGGTCAGAACTCTGGTTTGAGTTGACAGATTGGTTGAATTTGATGAATTAAAGTCTAAGGGATGATTTTCGGATTAATGGAAATGGTATCATGAGATGTTGTGATAGAGTTTGTGTTCTAGATATTGTTGAGTTAGAATAAGAGTATTCTTGAAGAAGGACATTGAGGTAGATGGAGTATCCATCCCGGTGCTATGAAGATGTAACCAGATTTGAGGAAATTGTTTTAATGGCCATAGATGAAGAGAGAAGTAGTTGAGTTTGTATATGCTGGTTAGACTTGTCGGAAGTCGAAGATTGAACATCAGAGACTGTTGGGTCTGATGCAACCGTGAAATATTCTAGAGTGGAAATCGAGTAGTATTTCCATGGATTTTGTGTTGGGTTTTCCGAAGAATTGGAAGGATATGATTTATTGGATGATTTTGGATAGATTGACTAGATTGGATCTTTTCTTACCAATGAGGATTAATCATCCTATGTTGAAGCTAGCTGAGATGTATATGGATGAAGTTGTGAAGTTGTATGAAATGTCGTCGAACATTAGGTCAGATGGGAATCTGAGTTTCATCGAGATTTTGGGAGAGTTTGCAGACGCTTTGAGTACCATGTTGAAGTTGAACTTTGCCTATCATCCGTGGACGGATGGACGGACAGAGAGAACTATCCAGTCTTTAGAGGATTTGTGGAGAGCTTGTGTGTTGGATCAAGGTGGATCGTGGGATAGTTAATTATTGTTGATTGAGTTACCTACAATAACAATTAGCATTCTAGTATCAAAATGACACCGTATGAGGAATTGTATGGTAGAAGGTGTAGGACTCCTTTGTGTTGATATAATTCAGGCGAGAGTGATGTGCTCGGACCTGAGAATTGTGTAAGAGACGACTAAAAGGATCAAGAAGATCTAAGAAAAGACGTGTTGTGAGAGTTACGATGGTGACTAGTGTTGGTCGAGCTTTGAAGTCTCGGAAGCACACACTGTGTTTTGTTGATTTGTATCGGAAGTGGCACAACGGAAGCGTGGGAGAAGTAGCATGTTAGACTGTTTTACCGTTGTCGCTTGTGAATTTACATGATGTGGCATGTGCCTAAGTTGAAGAAGTACATTGATTCGGATGGATGGTGTACAAGTGAGAGATAATTTGACTATTGAGGCGTTGCTAGTTCAAGTGGATGAACGAAAAGCAACTTTGAGGTAAAGGAAATGCCTTAGTAAAGGTAGTTTTGAGAGGACCAACTAGAGAAAGTTGGATTTGGAGGGTGAAGATCAGATGAGGGAGTCGTATCCGACTCTGTTCCTTGAGGCAATTTTCGAGGGCGAAAATTTTTTTAAGTGGGGGAGAGTTGTAACACCCCAAGTTTAATCGGAATACTTTAATAAATTTATTTAATTAAGAATATTCGTATTTTTGGTGTTTTCGGTGTTTTCGATGGTTTTGGAAATTATTGGGGAATTATGCATGTTGGACTATTTATTTAATTAATAGTATACTATATGAGAATATTATTATTATTATTAAAATGAATATAAGTGAAATAAGGGTAAATTGGGCATTATGAAGAGTTAGTAAGGGTATTATGAGAAAAGCCCAATTGTGTGGCCCAAGTCTAAGTCTGACAAAATAGAATTCTGAAGGTGGAGGATTCATTTTGGTTAACCGTGAAAAGAATGAGGCCAGAGCTCTGAGGAGGGAGAAGTGGAGGCAAAAGCTTCGGAAGGTTGCCAGAGTTAATCGTGAAAGTTTTGAATCGGCTAAGGTATGGGGAGTATCGCATTTCATAATTTTCTATGTATGCCTTTCGGTGCGTTTACGGCGGGGTTTATGATTTAGAGTATGTTGGGTTGATTTGGGAGAATTAGGGAAATTGATGAATAGACTCTGAGATTATGGCTTATGGTATGTAACACTGAATATTGATATGAGAAAGGGAAACCTTAGGCCTTCATGGCCAAAACCTTGGATTGTTATATGTTGGACCCTGTAGGAATAAAAATATTCAAATGTGAGTAACTCTGATGCACTCAGAGCAATTGTAGGAAAATAGTGATTTAAGCAGTGCAAATGTTGCCGGATTGGCCTAATAAACCATAGATTTTGTGTCGTGATCGCCGTATGACCTTAGGGGTGATTTAGGGATGTTTGGGGGGCATTTGGGAAGTGAATCGTGTGGACTTTTGGGTTAATTTAGATTTTGGTGCGTAACAGCGTTTTGCTGTCCGTCACGACTGTTCATGTTTTCGGTCGAAATTATTTTGAACGTAACTTTTGATTCGTAAGTCCGTTTTGACCCCCGATCGAAGCGTTAGAAAGCTAATAAATAGAGATATAACATAGAATGGATAAGGGAATTGGTTTTCCAATATTTTTACATCTAATTATGTTTGAGAAGTCAATTAGGTATATGTTCTAGTAACGAATCATGTTCTGTTTCAGTGATGTCTTGATGTTTTGATGCTGCGATTTTCCTGATGAATTACCATGGGGGTAACTGTGATAATATGATGAATTAACATGAGTAGGACTGTGAAGTTTATGTGATTGATAGGCGATAGTGTGAGGATTACCGCGAGTATAATTTGATAAATTAATATGAGATAATATGGGGTAGTATTATGAATTAATATGGGATAATATGTGTGATAATATGACTATGAGATAATATGTGATTTGTACGTGATTATATGATGACATGATGTGTGAGGTTAATTATTATGATGATATGATGTTTGATGAATTATGATGATTTATGTGATGATGATGATTATTATGATGAATTATGTGATAACATGAGATATGGTGATTTATGTGATGACGATGATTATTATGATGAGTTATGTGAGATACATGATTTATGTGGTGATGATGATTATAATGATGAGCTATGATGTATGGAGATGATTATTATAACGAGTTATGATGACGTGATGTATCATGATGACTGTGTTGATGAGCTATGACGTTTGATGATGATGAATATGATGAATATGACAAATATGATGAATATGATGAATGATGATGCACCTATGATGTTATTATGAGGATGATTTATGACGTGTGCATCATGCATTCATGTGCATTCGGACTTCGGTTCAGGACCTCGATTACTTTGGCTTCAATCCCACTGTGCGGATGTGAAGTATTATGATGTGCTTCGGTTCTCTTGTAGAATCGATCCTATTGATGGGGATCTATGGAGGGTTGATGGCCCAGTGTCCATCGTGCTGTGATGATTGGTACCACATGCATTGAGTTGTGTTGCATTGCATCTATGAATCTTTTTGTATGAATTATGACGTTGTGGCCTTTGAGGCATATTTGAGGAATATGAATGTGTTGAATATAATTATTATGTCGTTTATGCCTTAATTGTTATACATTGATTATTATGAATTGTTTTACTCACCCTGCTTGTTTGAATGTTACCTCCACATGGGTAACGTGCAGATGAGCAAGTTTAGCTGTGGATGCCGTCGAGGAGTCATTTTTGAAGTTTGAGTTATTAGTTGAATTAGCTGCTTATAGGGTCTTGCTCTGATATGTAACATCGGGTTGGGTTCTTTGAGTTGATTTTATATCAGTGGGTTATTTTACTTATTTTCCCTTTTGAGAAGAAACCTTGATTATGCTTTGAGTTCCGCTGTTTATGATGTTTTGATGTACTTTAGGAAAAACCCGTAGTTACGGAGTATACACCTATTTTGTTGACTTTGAAGAATGTACACCCTTTTGTGGCTTTTTATTGAAACTTAATTATTTACTCTGAAATCTTTGTTATTTTGCCTTAATATTTTGGGGTAGAAAAAGGGTGTTACACCACTCATTACTACAAATAACAATTTTATGACGAAATTTCCACCTCAAAATGCTAAAAACCGAGAGCATAGTTCCTGGTTGTGTCATGCAAACAATCTTTTATCTCGGTTATCCATAAAATCGAGGAAATATATCTATAAGGAGCACTATTCACCGCGGCCTTTTGAAAAATCGAGGGAATATAAATATTAGGACGCTTCGAGTCTCGGTTACAACATTTTTATGTTTTTTTCAATCTTTTAATTCGTATTTCTCATTTGTCACCTTTCCATATTCTATTTTTTATTTATTAAATTTTTTCCTATGTTAATTAGTAAAACACAAATTCTTTGTTATCAATAAAAAAGTTTACACAATAATACAATTGAAAAAGAAAGGAAAAATTCCATTGACAATCAGAGAAGTAGGACAACAGATAATTATTTGACATACTCAAACTTCGGACTCCACTCAACTTCAACTTTTAATCCTTCTCTTTTTATCCTTTTAAGTATCTGAAAATGAGAGAAAGGTTCGGAAAGAACTCTTTCATATGGTATGAGAAAAGTTATTTTCTTGCGAGATGTCACAACAATTTCCATTAAGAAGTTAAAAATAGTAAGAGGAAGATTAATTTTGACGTTGTGGATAAGGAAGTAGAAAAGATGCTTGTCATCTAAAGTAAGCGTGTCTAATTGTTTATCGCTTGGACGGAGATTTGACACTAGAAGTTGATGTCAAAATTTTGAATTTTGGATGAGAGTAGCATGACTGATGAGGTTATTGTAGTTGACATAAATTAGGAGAAGGTGGTTTGGAAAGACATTGTTGAATCTATAGTATTCAACACAACTACCTTTCTCTTCACACTTTATTGTCTGAGCAATAAGTGATGGAACATCGGTGATAGAAAAGTCATACGCATTGGACTGTATATACTTAGCATTCTCACCAGATTGCCTAACAGAGGCATTTAAGCCGAACTCTAATACGAGATTAGTGAAGATGGGTCCATGAAGCATGTCATAACAATACTACAAAAAAGCTCATATAGCAACGGTTGTGAAAGATCTATAGTAACGGTTGAATAACCATTGTTAGGTAGGGTGTGGTTGTAAGTGGATTATGTACAATCATGGCCTGTTGTCTGTGGTAGTGAACTGGATACTGTGTTACATACAACCATGATTGTATTAAACAACCGTTGTTGTATGTCTTTTAATAAAATAAAAATATGCAGCAGTAGAACAACAACAGGAGCAAGAACAACAACAAAAACAAGAAGAATAATAGCAATAACAACAACAAGAACAACAACAATAACAACAACATGAACAACAAGAAGAACAGTCATAATAACAATAAGAACAACAACAACAAGAACGACAACAATAACAACAACATGAACAACAACAAGAACAACCATAATAACAACAAGAATAAAAAAAACAACAATAACAGAAAGAAAAAAAAAACAATAGCAAACATTGCTAACTTGAACAAATACTTTCTTTGTCTCATTCAAGTTGGAGAAGAAATGACGGAGTTCTGAAATTTGATAATGAAAGAAATGATGTTTTTGAGTCTTGCTTATGGAAGAGATAATATTTTTGAGCTTGGTATAGTGGAGAAATTGAGTGTCGTAAATGAAAGATGATGTTTGTAGGTGGAAGATAAAATTTGTATAAGTTAGAAGTTTGTTTAAGGTTTAGGTTTCATGCGGGTCACTAATGATAGTGTTTTGAGCGTTGATAATCACAAAATAGAGGACAACGTTTTTTTTATGGACGACAAAGTTATATATATATATATATATATATATATATATATATATATATATATATATATATATATATATATATATATATATATATATATATATATATATATATATATATATATATATATATATATATATATATATATATATATATATATATATATATATATATATATATATATATATATATATATATATATATTGGAAAACAAAACTGTGAATAACACGCTACATATACAACAATGATTGTATTAAATAATCGTTGTTGTATGTATTTTAATAAAATTTTAAAAAAATGCAGCAGTAAAACAATAACAATAGCAAGATTTGAAGTCATGATCATGCGTCACTTTTCACCATGGTCAGAAATTCCAACCGTAGCAAAAACTGGCTTAAAATAAATAAAAAAACAAAATTGTATGTGCTAGGATTCGAAGTCATGACCAGACGCCACTTTTCACCACGGCTGGAAGTTCCAATCATGGTGAAAAGTGGACTTAAAAATAAAAATAAAAGGAAAGTGCCTAATTGAATTGATTCTACTACCGTGTACTCTTTGGTTGTGGTGAAATAAAATTCGGTGGCATTACGAAAGATAATTTTTTTAGTAGTGAAGTAACCTTTTAACTTATGTTTGGAAATAGTTTTCATTAGATCAAAACTTTGGTCTTTCAACACTTTGAAATCAACAAACTTTTCATTGATAACGAACAAAAAAAATTTGTAGACATTTTTTGCATTAAAAAAATACTTTTAAACTAGATTTGAATACACAAAGAGATGAAAATGAAATGACACTTGAATAATGTATAAATAAATTAAAAAGAGGAATTGAAATAATCAGAGAAGCTCAAACGCCTCCTTGAAAATCCAAAAGATACGTTACATTTTGAATATGGATGATCATTACTATTCTATTGATATGATTCCAAGACGGTGGTCATTACTATTTTTTAAAAATATAAAAACAACATATTACCTCGATTTTTTCATATAATCGAGGGGAAAATTCAGGAACCAACAATACATGAATCTTATTTTTTATAATATTTTTTAATTTATAAATATTCTTTGTAATCAATGAAAAGTATAAAAAAAAATTAAAGGCTATTTACATCGGTTTTCTATTAAAATGTGGATTAAAGTATTTAACCTAAATTAAACAGAAAAATGCATTACTAATTTTGTTGATCAGATATATGTCATTCATTTCATGAGATATCAACGCTCAAGACACTATCATTAGTGATCCGCGTGAAACATAAAAAACATCCATTATAAAAAGCATATTTTTTAATATGAAGAAGTGCTAGAAACTATTGAAATCCACCTATTTGGATTTGCAATATCATTTGCCATGAAAAGATCGCTAAGATATATGCCAAAGTATAAAATTATTTGGGTTTATGGTTTGTGTTGTTAACTATTTATTTGAGCAAAAATCATTTATTTATTTAACATTTTTTTATCAATCTTTTTTTTTGTTTTATATCATAAACAAATTCATGTGAGGTAAAACCATTAAGAATATAGTCGCACCAAACATTTGATCATATCCAAATATCAAGGATTCGAAGATCTAACATACGATCTTCAAAGACAAATTAATTTTATTTTAATATTCTGTGTAAACAATGCAATATTCTGAGTAAACATTGTAGTTTGTAAGCAAAAATATTTTATTAATATTATGTGTAAACAATGTGACGAGTTTAAATTATAAAAAAAACAATATATTTTACTCCTCGGTTTGTTGATAAACCGAGAGGTATGAGGCGCAGTTTTTGTAAATAATAAAAATGCAAATGTTGGAGTTCAAACTCATGATCATATAATTTTACTCCTCAGATTATCATTAACCTAAGTGTTAAGTGACATTCTTTCATGTCATCCTTCGTTACGTCACCTCGGTAGCCGAGATTACATATTTTTCGGATGCGACGTTAAAAACGTTATTTGTAGTAGTCTCTCTCTCTCTCTCACACACACACACACACACACACACACACACACACACACACACACACACACACACACACACACACACACACACACACACACACACACACACACACACACACACACACACACACACACACACACACACACACACACACACACACACACACACACACACACACACACACACACACACACACACACACACACACACACACACACACACACACACACACACACACACACACACACACACACACACACACACACACACACACACACACACACACACACACACACACACACACACACACACACACACACACACACACACACACACACACACACACACACACACACACACACACACACACACACACACACACACACACACACACACACACACACACACACACACACACACACACACACACACACACACACACACACACACACACACACACACACACACACACACACACACACACACACACACACACACACACACACACACACACACACACACACACACACACACACACACACACACACACACACACACACACACACACACACACACACACACACACACACACACACACACACACACACACACACACACACACACACACACACACACACACACACACACACACACACACACACACACACACACACACTTAGGTTATATAGCAAATTTTTTGAAACTCTATATAACTTGAAATGAATATATATATATATATATATATATATATATATATATATATATATATATATATATATATATATATATATATATATATATATATATATATATATATATATATATATATATATATATATATATATATATATATATATATATATATATATATATATATATATATATATATATATATATATATATATATATATATATATATATATATATATATATATATATATATATATATATATATATATAAACGTATAATTTAATATTGAATTAATGACACAACATCAGGGATAGGATCTGATTGCATCATGCTATCACTTTCTTAAAGAAATAGCTTCTTCTCTAGGTTGATCGTTACACACGGACACAATCAAGTGCACTTTTCACTTTAACTTTATGAAGTGTTTGTTTTTCCACTCACAATTTGCCCTCAATATTCCTAGTTGCCACTAGTCCACTATTAAAGACAAAATTTACTATTAAAAGTTTTATGTGCTTGTTCCTATCATGGTAGTTTAGTGGTGGCCTAATCATGTTCCATGTCATCACCAACTTGTTTTCATCATTGGAGGTAGGCAAAATTAACATACACGATTCATTCAAAAGTACTCTAATTTTCTTGTTTAATTAATTCCATACTTTATTTATTTTAATTAACTTGGATCTTTCATGTAGATTAGCACTTACAATAAATATCTTTATAACAATAGTATACATTCCACATCATATTTGTATAAGTTTAATTCAACATCATATTTGTATAAGTTTAATTCACATGCACTCTATAGAATAAAATAGTTTTACTGTTCAATAAATTATCAACAATCTTACATGTTATGAAACTAATTTAATATATTTTAGTGATTTGACGAAATACATTATTGAAGCATATAGAAGATAAAAATAGCAAAATGTTAGAGTATGTTGAAGATCAAAGTAATAAAGTCAATATTGAAGCATATAGAAGATAAAAATAGCAAAGTTTTAGAGTATGTTAGAAGATCAAAGCAATAAAGTCAATAGTGATGTTTTTGAAAGTTACAACATTAAATCTAAGTTTTTTCCCACGTGTTTTTAGAGAGAAAACTTCTCTCTAAGAATTTACTGTGTCCCTTCATTTTTTATTCTATAAGAAATTTCATCCCAATATTTATTGGTTTCCTGCTTAAGTTCTTATCGGAAGTCTGATTTTCCACCGATTTCATAGAGAATTTAAGGAGGATTTTTGCTCATATCAGTTTTAGCCTTGAGTATTAATGGATAAGTGGAGGAATATCCAATTATCCAAAGAAGAAGAAATAGTTGCAGAAGCTGAAGAAGTCTATGAATGTGAAGTCTTTCAACGAACGCTTTCCCATGTAATATAAACCCTTATATACTTGCTAGATTTCTTGTGTTGTTCTTTTTCTTTGTCTTTATCTATTAAAGGACGCTCTGGCTTATAATGGCTGGCTTTGCCATAATTGTAACATGAACATCTTGATATTCCTTTCTTGTCATCATCTTCCTTTGATGAGTTTTATTGTGTTCTAAACTTTATGAGGTTTTTGTACGAGAACTTTACACCATTATTTTAATGTACTTGTTGAATCTTTTCACAAAAAAAGTCTCATATCTTCTTCATCTAAATTATCGTCATCTCTTGTTTCATAATCACCTTGTTCATTAATTGAGGAATTTGAACTTGAAGTCTTTAGAGCAATGGACTTCCTTTCTTCCTCTTTGTCTTTACCTATCTCCTTCTTCATCTTATTTTCATGTTTTTTTCTCATGTTTTTTCAAGCAAGCGAGTTATTGCTAATGCTCTTCTAGCTTGCCAAACAAAGTTGTGAGCTCAAGTGTTTTATGATCATTCACTTCTTTGATCACGGTGACCTTGGGTTTCCATTCTCTATTAAGACATATCAAAATCTTATTAGTAGTTATATCATTGAAGATAGGATTACTCAGAGCCTTCAAGCGATTAATAAGATGTATGAACCTCTTTTGCATTTCGGCAATGGTTTCAACATGTTTCATGTGAAATTGTTCAAACTCTTGATTTAACATATTGATCCTAGCTTGTTTGACCTTATTATTTCCCTCATGGGTAACTTCTAATCCGTCCCATAAATATTTGAGGGTCTCATAATGAGAGACACGATAATATTCATCAACACCAAGTGCGGATGTGAGAATATTTTATGCCTTTTAATCATGTGACCACAATTTTCTATCATTATCATCTCATCGTGCTTCCGATTTAGGTACGGTAACACCTTCACCATTGGTCATTGTAATTTGGTTAGGATCATTCATGATAATATCCTATATACCTTTGTAAACCAAGTTGACATGAATACACATACAAGATTTCCAATAGCCATAGTTTTCACCAAGTAATATTGGCGCTCTATTGTATCCCCTTTAGGTTCGGTGACCATTTTCTAAGAAGCAAGTATTGAAGCACAGAATTAACCGAAGCTCTTGGTACTACTTGTTAGACGAAGGAAAATCATCTAGAGGGGGTGAATAGATCCCAAAAAAAATTATAGATGAAAACGGTTTTTCAAAAGCGCTGGCTAGCGGAAGTAACTTGGATCGATTTGTCTAAACCGAACAGCTATCGAAAAACCCAAATATGCATATATGAAAACAAGTTAGAGATGATGATAAGCAACTTTAATCAATATGCTTTAATCTCAATTACTAGAAGGTTGCTTAACAAGCAACTCTATTTCTAATGATAAATAAAACAAAATTGAATCACTTTATCGAACACTTTGTGTGCAATCAATTATGTTTGAGATTTTGTATAGTTTTATTGATCTTGAAATCCAACCATAATCAAAGTGGTTGTAGTCAATTTAACAAGACATTTTTCAAATGATTTTCAAAAGAAATCACCAAACAAATTAACAACACAAATGATGAACATGATAATTTGCAAACAAAATGTAAAAGATATATATATATATATATATATATATATATATATATATATATATATATATATATATATATATATATATATATATATATATATATATATATATATATATATATATATATATATATATATATATGTATATATATATATATATATATATATATATATATATATATATATATATATATATATATATATATATATATATATATATATATATATATATATATATATATATATATATATTTATACATATATATATATATATATATATATATATATATATATATATATATATATATATATATATATATATATATATATATATATGTATATACATATATATATGTATATACATATATATATGTATATACATATATATATATATATATATATATATATATATATATATATATATATATATATATATATATATATATATATATATATACATATATATATATATATATGTATATATATACATATATATATGTATATACATATATATATATATACATATATATATATATATATATATATATATATATATCTATATATATATATATATATATATATATATATATATATATATATATATATATATATATATGTATATATATATATATATATATATATATATGTATATATATATATATATATGTATATATATATATATATATATATATATATATATATATATATATATATATATATACATATATATATATATATATATATATATATATATATATATATATATATATATATATATATATATATATATATATATAGAGAGAGAGAGAGAGAGAGAGAGAGAGTACACAAGAATTTATTTAGGCAGTTCTCTAATCGATCTCGCTACAGGTATGCCTGCCCTCAATTCGAATTCGAATTGAGATCATGAAATTAACCTTACTTTGCAATAGTAATTTTACAAGAGAACAATAGAAATGCAACCAAACCATAAGCTTGATGTTGATCCTAGATATTTTTCTTCCCCTAATTTGAGCTTGATCAAGTCACCCAACAATGCTAATTCGACTCACTATCTCACCCTACTCCTTTACAAGAACTGCAGCCCTTCAAAGCCTTCTGTTACGGTGAGAATAAGATATCAAACTATTAATTAGTTTGAATTGCAAATCTTTGATTCACAACCGACTTTGATTTATCCGAAGGAAAAGGTCAAAAGAAGGAAAGCCTAATTTTTTGCATCGTAAACAATGCGGGGAGAGATCTAGGTAAGGGGTTGGTTAAGCCTAGGGAAGGTACTAGCACTCTAAACTTCTGTAGTACTCTATAGGAACCTTTTGTTTATAGTTTACTATTTTTTCTTCATTATTTGCTTGAGGTATATATTGAGCTAAGGGTTAAGAAAGTGAAAAGACCTAAGGGGTTAGTCCTAAGTTTACTCGGCAAGATTCGCATCTTGTGGCTACATATCCTGAGTAGGGGATGGAATCAGAGTAATCGTAGTTCCCCTCGAAAGGGAGTTAAAAACTTCTTGATTGTGGTCAAGGTTTCAATGGGAAATAAGCGTTCTTAAGGAAGCGATTACGTGGATTCAGCAACTCCTATTTCTACGTTGCAAAGAGTTGAAATTAGGGTTAACTAAATGTTTCACGACTGGAAACCCTAAAACAGAGTATGGAGACTCCTTGACCTAATGCTAGGGTAAAGGTTATTTTCGTCCACGGCGGGACACCTAGTCGATAGGGTTTTGAATGTGTCAAAGGAGAGGGCTATTGACTCGACGGTCAAACTGTTAGACCTAATCCCTCGGAGGGCATTAACGGTAAATAATATGATGAAAGATAATTTACGACAGAATTGAAATTAGAGGAAAATATGAAAGCAGTAAAAAAGTGCAAAGCAACGATCACTCGCGTAAATTACAAACCCAAAAGAAATAAAAATAAATACGAAAAGTAAAGGACATGCAAAGCGACGATCACTCGCGTAAATTACAACCCCAAAAATGCAAGAATAAAAATGGAGCACAAGCGACGATTGCCTCGCGTAAATTACATCCATAAAAATAAAATACGGAAAATAAAAGGATTAGTAATCAAGGCCAAACGAGAGACGATGAAAGTTAGATGATAATTAGCGGGGATATTAAGCAATTTTTATGGTTTTTAACAAATGGTTCTAACTTAAAACCTCTTCAAAAGGCGGTTTGAATAAACTCTAAATTAAAACAAAAGTTAATTTAAATTTTGAAAATTAGTCTTAAGTTCTTTATTAAAAACATTAAGTTTTAGGAAACACCTCCAATTGAGTGTTAAAAAAAATTTAGTTAAATGCTTTAATTTAAATGTTTTAATAATAATAATAAATGACATAACTTTTTTTTTACATTTTAAAAGGGGATTTTAAATTTTAATTTGAAAAGGTTTAATTTTAATAAAAACAAGTTTTGTTTAGAAGAGGTTTTCAATTATAAGTTATTAAAAAAAGTTTGTCTTTTTAATTATAAATTATAAAAAAGTTTTAATTAGTAATTATTAATTAAAATGTTAGGAATTCTTAAACAAGATCAAATAAATAAATAAATAAAACAAATAATACAAAGGGGGCGGTAGTCATGCTACTTCATTAGGTCTTTTAGAACCCTCTTTCTTCTTCCTCCTCAAATGGCGCTGCCGCCATTGATGCTCCTTTGGAGCTTTTCGCTCCATTTTTCCGTGTTGCATGTGCGATTTCTTCTCTCTTTTTCACGGCCTATTCGCGCTTTCTCCTTATTCTCTCTAAACCTGAAAAGAAGATGAGTGAAAATGCATGGGTTTTCTCTCTTATCCAGATTTTAATCAATGATATCTTTGTGTTTTTGGTTGATGTCTGTTTTGCACTCTGTTGGTGGTGATGATTATTCTGGTCGTGGATCCATGGTCTCGTTTGTGGACTTGATGATTCCCGTGTTGGGTTTTGTTTTGCCGATGATGAATATTTTCTGAGGCCTCCGGGCATCGTCGCTTGTGGAGTCGGCTTGCTGATGGCTTTCGTTCTTCGTTTTCTCTGACCCGTTTTGACGAGGATGAGAAGCTTTGGCTTCTCTGAGTCTGGTGGATGATGATGAATCCCTTTGGGTTTTTGAATCTTTTTCTCCTTTGATAAAGGGTGATGAAATGATACCTTTTTTGCGGCCCCCGTTTTGACGTTGAGGCATGTTCTTATATTCCTATTGTGGGCTTTGATATGAGTTAGGTCACGATTTTGTAGGAGGGAATGTTGGTTGGAATGTCGGCGTTTTTGATGATGAAGTTTGTTTTGGATTTGCTGGAAATTTTCTGGAGTGGTTACGGCTGATTGTGGCCTTGTTGTTTGAATTGTGGCTGTTTTTCCGAAAAAGTTGTTGCTGAGTGTTGCGTTTAATCTGTTGGCTTCAAAGATGCTTGTGAAATTCTGTTGATGCCTTGTTTGGCTAGACAGAAAAAAATCACTTTTTGGAATAAGCACTTTTCCGAATAATCACTTTCTTTCTCTCTCTCTCTCTCTCTCTCTCTCTCTCTCTCTCTCTCTCTCTCTCACTCTCTCTCTTGGGAACAAAATGAACAGATGTTGCCTGGATTTACCGAGGCCGAGAAACATAAGTCAGAAGTTGGCTTCGACTTTGTCGTTGCCCTCCCGACACACCCGATGATGAGAATTTTCTGAGAGTGTCGGAGTCTGAAAAAAACCGACTTTAACTAACCGTTAAAACTGATGCTCTGTTTGTTGGTTTTCCTGCAGGTTCAGAAAAAATAAAATTGGAGACTCGAAGAAATCGGAAGCGGAGAACATTTTAGGACAAACTAAGAGTTTTTAGGATTTTTAGGATTTTAGAAAAACAAAATGTAATTTAATTTGTAAATTTAATCAATTTTTGATATTATATTTAATTCATAAATTTATTTATTTTTGATATTGTAATTAAATAAAAGCATAAATAAAATATTATTTCATTATTTGAATATGGCCACCAAAATAATAAAATAACAATTCTATCTTTTATTAATTCGAAAATCTCAATCCAATTCTCCCGATTAAATCTCATCTCTGATACTATTCCCGAATAATTCATCCGATAACCTAAACGACAAACCTCATCAGAATAAATCCCACTTGCTCGATTAAACTCAAATAACCAAATAAATCCAATTAATTGAAATTACCCGACTAAACTCCAACAAATAAATCCAAATAACTGAATTAACCTGGTTAAATTTCTTCAGATATGAACAAATTTGTCTCACTCGGTTTATTGACTTAAACAAAATCATCTGATTCTGACTAGTCCCATTAAATTCAAATGACTAAACTTCTTCTGATAAATTTATCCAACAGATTCAGGTGATTAAATTCCTCTAGCGAGATTTATTCGATTAAAATTGGGACATGCGGCCATGAACAGATAATCATAGAAAATTCAATTAATAGCAGGACTAAATATCTTTAGTGTCGAAATTCAAAACGCATCTCGACTGCCTTAAATCGGCCACTTGAATCAACTCGACTACCCGTCCTAGTCAAAACAACAAGCTTCTCATTATAAATTCTAACACGAACCGAAATTCCACGGTTTCCTTCCAAAATCGACCAATGCCTTACATCATCAGCAGGTTTCAATCGAAACCATACGACAAGAGATTTGATGTTTTTGGTTCATCATCCTTCCCCCAATTCTCTATCAAGCAAGAGATCGGGTAAAGTTGGCATTATAGATTATGAAAAAATATTTTTTTGTGAGTGAAATGAATGGATTTCTCCAAGACAAACATTATGCATTAATTATTCAAAATAAGCAAGTTCGTACATGCTAATTATGCTTAATCAAAGAAATAGAATATAGATAAACAAAATGAACTGTCTGACGAGCTTGTGAAGTCTTTGTATTCAAGACCGGCATGGTAGCAGTGGTTTCCTCAGGCGGATCCTCAATAAAGTGAGGAGTATGATCACTGTGAGTCATCTTGCTTTCCCCAGCTATATATGTCATTGCTTCATTATCAGTATTCAACTCTTCCTTCAGAATAATCTTCCCATATGCTTTGTCGATCATGGTCATATCATCTAGAGGATCACTGAAATGAACTGGGCTAGGCTTCTGAATAACTACCGGCTTCATCTGATTCACGGGAGAAGTAACATGCTTAGATATGTTAAAAACAGGCTTTGCAGAGCTTGATCTTAGCAAATGGAAAACGCTGCGAGGAGTCCTGATCTTCGGCTGAGGATCATTAAAAGACAGAATCTTCTTTTCCAACAAGTCTCTGAAAATGTTCTTAAGAGCGTAACAATTTTCCAAATCATGGTCGGGCGCACCCTCATGATATAAACAATGAGCGGCGGCATTGTAATTGGTAGGAAAAGGATTGGGAGGTGGACCCAAAGCTTGGGTAACAACCAGACCTTGGTGCACTAATGAGGGGTACAACCCGGTAAAAGTCATCGGAATCGGAGGATAAGACTTGTACTGTCTCCTATTCTGACTGTTCTGACGAGGTGTCGGCTCCTCTGATGGTTGGCACACGGGAGTGTTGGGCACTCGTTGACAGTTGACAGGAGCTAGTGCATACTGATAAACAAGAGGTTATTGATATACTGGAGGCTGATAGATCATAGCCGGTTCCACAGGTCGATATGTAGGAAACTGCTGATTGAAAGGAGGTGCAACAACAGTTACATAGGGTTGTTGAGAATACTGAACCGGATAACCCTGAACATAGTTAGGCGGACGTTGCCAAGGTTTGTGAGCAGCCATTTTATGGTTATACCTGCCCGAGGGACTCCTCTGGCGTGTAGCATTTTCATGATAGTCAGAGCTCGGAGTTTTGCACTTTGGGGAACCGCCTTGCTGAACAGGTTGAGCAATAATAGGAGGCCCCAAACTGGATTGAGGACCATGAGGAGGTCTGTTCTCAACGGTGACAGCTGGTTGAGGACCTACAACAGTATTGGTAAGCTCAGAAACAACAGCGGACTGAGTATCCATCCTTGCATTAAGAGCTTGAAGCATCTCCATAATCTGCCCCACATTTCCTCGAAGATCTTCAAGTTCGTTGCTGACACGGTCAATCTCTTTCTTTTGTTCTGCCATTCTTTTTCGAGCTTGAGCTCTAGTGTTATATTGATGCGGAGGACCCAGGGTGACGAAACTGGAAGGCGAGAGAACCGAGATTAAGAAACCGGGAGACACATGCAATGCAAAAATATGATGCTACGATGCAAAATGTAGATGAAATGATCTCATGGAATTCAAATATTTACGAATATCGCAGAATACCAAAGAAGTTTTATTTATTAATTTGAAAACTGGATTACAAATAATATTTTTAAAAGAAATTCTTAATCAAAATAGCTAAATAAAAGCTAATAAAGCCCTAAGGAAGCATTATCCACAACTTCAAGGAGTAGGCAGACATTTGGAGGAAAATAATTCCTCGTATATTCTTCTCCTCTTGTAGGAAAGTACCTCTTCATTCTTCGACTGAAGTTGCTTTTGAAGTTCGGCATTCTCACTGACGATAACCTAGTATTTGTTCTTCTATGCTTTCGTTTCATGTCGTGCTTTTCTCAAAGTGATCTTCAACGTTTCAGCTTCGGACATGAACACTAGAACAGGTTCCCTTCTCGGAGGTAAAGGATCTTGTCGAGGATAAGGCATCTTCAGCTTGATGGCTCTTTCTTGGACCCAATAAAGGTATGGTTCTATAGACACACAATTAGGTTTTCCCAAACTTTCTCGACCTTTCCTATTCAAGTGACGCCAAGCAGACACAATCTGATCTTGAAGTTCTTTGTCATCTTAAATAAGATTTTCTCCACATGAACACTTTTAGGTGGTTCCTTCAAGGGATACCCTAACTGTCGGCGAGCTAGAACTGGATTGTAGCTGATCCCTCCATTAAAACCAAGTAAGGGTACGTTGGCGAAGTCTCCACAACCGTCAATGATTAATATTCCATCATACACACGGTTATACCAATCAATATCCGAATGAGTTAGAGCCATAACCCTTTGTGACCAACGTCCTTTCTTGAGATCCCAAAAAAGACCAGACTTAGGCAAATGCGAAATAAACCACTTTTACAGTAAAGGCACACAACAGGTGATCATCCCTCCACCATGAAAGTTTTGGAGAGGTATGGAATGGTAAGTTTTACCCAATAAAGTCGGCACTGGATTTCTCATCATGAAGATTTTGATGGCGTTAAGGTCAATGAGGCCTTCGAGACTTGGAAAAAGTAGCACTCCATAAATAAGCAAGGCGTGGATTGCCTCAAACTTAGGGATGCTCAAATGATCGGCATAGTACTGGGCTTTCTCGATTAAGAACTTTGTAGGTAACCCAAAAGTTCCACCTTTGGAAATCATGTTGCCTTTGATGTCGGATGATTTCAGATAGATAGCTCGAGCAATGTCTTGTTCTTTAGGGTTTCCTTCCAAGAAAGGGAAAGGAGATCCATCCAAAATAGGTAACCCCACCAACTGAGAGTATTCTTCTAAGGTAGGCAATAGCTGATAATCTGGGAAAGTGAAGCAATGATAATCCGGATCATAGAACTGTAACAAGGTAGAAAGAAGTCCTTCGTCTACTTGAAGTCCTAACAGAGGTAACAACCTTCCATATTTGTTTCGGAAACCTTATTGATCTTGAACCAAAGCTCCTAACTTCCTTAGGTCATCCAACTTAAGACCCTTAAAAGAATATTTCAGAGTATGTTTTCTATGGTGATCCATGGTATCCTGCAATGTTCATAAGTAATGTTTGAATTCCATGAAATGTAATGCCACGTGATGCTTTATGGATGCAATGCACAAATATACACAAGTCCTAGGTTAAGGTATATGAGCGGAGTTAAGGTCTACCCATCCCTATAAGGTATGTACTAAGGTTAGTTGTACCTGCAGAACAAGGTTCTAAAGCGGTGCCCAAAGTCATCAGTCCATCTTTCGGATATTATCAATTTCCCGATTGACTCGGTGGTTAATAATATTCTCAAGAGAACCTCTTTTGAGTGTAGTATCGTGTAGTAACTATTTTGGGACTACTCCCTCATATTTCCTGCACTGCGCCCTAGATAAGGCCAAGGTGGTGTTAAGGTACTACGGTCCTCAATATCACAGACTCCAATTGAAGATAGTAAGTGTTTTCATGATTACTCGTTCAATAGAACTACCTTTCAAAAGGGCCTCAACTGAGCGGTGATTCTCAAGTCAGCTTAGTCGGGATTCAACTCCCAATAAGCCTCGTCGAATATATCACCTCCTATAATAAGTTCACTCAAGTCCGGGTGTAGGACTTATCTCACAACAAAATAGATACCCCAAGCAAGGTAAAATATATATTATATATACAAGAAAACAAATAATAAAGTAGATAGCATACAATAAACAAAGTAGGGGTAACCCTTAAAAATTATGGCATTCCCCAGTGAAGTCTCCATTTTCTGTTGTGGTGAGAATAGGATATCAAACTATTAATTAGTTTGAATCGCAAATCTTTGATTCACAACCGAATTTGATTTACTCGAAGGAAAAGGTCAAAAGAAGGAAAACCTAATTTTTTGCATCGTAAACAATGCAGGGAGAGATCTAGGTAAGGGATTGGTTAAGCCTAGGGAAGGTACTAGCACTCTAAACTTCTATAGTACTTTACAAGAACCTTTTGTTTATAGTTTACTATTTTTGCTTTATTATTTGCTCGAGGTATATACTGAGCTAAGGGTTAAGAAAGTGAAAAGACCTAAGGGGTTAATCCTAAGTTTACTCGGCAAGATTCGCATCTTGTGCCTACATATCCTGGGTAGTGGATGGAATCAGAGTAATCGTAGTTCCCCTCGAAAGGGAGGTTAGAAACTTCTTGATTGTGGTCAAGGTTTCAATGGGGAATAAACGTTCTTAAGGAAGCGCTTATGTGAAGTTCAGCGACTCCTATTTCTACGTTGCAAAGAGTTGAAATTTGGGTTAAATAAATGTTCCACGGCGGGAAACCCTAAAACGGAGTACAGCGAATCCTTGACCTAAAACGAAGTACGGCGAATCCTTGACCTAATGAGTGAAAAATGCATGGGTTTTCTCTCTTACCCAGATTTTAATCAATGATATCTTTGTGTTTTCGGTTGATGTCCGTTTCGCACTCTGTTGGTGGTGATGATTATTCTGGCTGTGGATCCGTGGTCTCGTTTGTGGACTTGATGATTCCCGTGTTGGGTTTTGTTTTGCCGATGATGGATATTTTCTGAGGCCTCCGGGCTTCGTCGCTTGTGGGGTCGGCTTGCTGATGGCTTTCGTTTCTGCGCTTTCTCTGACCCGTTTTGACGAGGATGAGAAGCTTTGGCTTCTCTGAGTCTGGTGGATGATGATGAATCCCTTTGGGTTTCTGAATCATTTTCTCCTTTGATGAAGGGTGATGAAACGATACCTTTTTTGCGGCCCCCGTTTGTACGTTGATGCATGTTCTTATATTCCTATTGTGGGCTTGGATCTGAGTTAGGTCACGATTTTGGAGGAGGGATTGTTGGCTGGAATGTCGGTGTTTTTGATGATGAAGTTTGTTTTGGATTTGCTGGAAATTTTCTAGAGTGGTTACGGCTGATTGTGGCCTTGTTGTTGCGAGATTGTTGTTTGAGTTGTGGTTGTTTTTCCAGAAAAGTTGTTGTTGAGTGGTGCGTTTGATCTGTTGGCTTCAAAGATGCTTGTGAAATTCTATTCATGCCTTGTTTGGCTACACAGAAAAAAAAAACCACTTTTTGGAATAAGCAGTTTTTCGAATAATCACTTTTTCTCTCTCTCTTGGAAACAAAACGAGCAGATGTTATCTGGATTTACCGAGGCCGAGAAACATAAGTCAGAAGCTGGCTTTGACTTTGTCGTTGCCCTCCCGACACACCCGATAATGAGAATTTTCTGAGGGTGTCGAAGTCCGAAAAAAACCGACTTTAACTAACCGTTAAAATTGCTGCTCTGTTTGTTGGTTTTCTTGCAGGTTCGAAAAAAATAAAATCGGAGACTCGAAGAAATCGGAAGCTTAGAACATTTTAGGACAAACTAAGAGTTTATAGGATTTTTAGGATTTTAGAAAAACAAAATGTAATTTAATTTGTAAATGTAATCATTTTTTGATATTATATTTAATTCATAAATTTATTTATTTTTGATATTGTAATTAAATAACAGCATAAATAAAATATTATTTCATTATTTGGACATGGCCACGAAAATAATAAAATAACAATTCTATCTTTTATTAATTCGAAAATCTCAATCCAATTCTCCCGATTAAATCTCATCTCCGATAGCATTCCCGAATAATTCATCCAATAACCTAAATGACAAACCTCATCAGAATAAATCCCACTTGCTCGATTAAACTCAAATAACCAAATAAATCCAATTAATTGAAATTACCCGACTAAACTCCAACAAATAAATCCAAATAACTGAGTTAACCCGGTTAAATTTCTTCAGATATGAACAAATTTGTCTCACTCAGTTCATTGACTTAAACAAAATCTTCTGATTCTGACTAGTCCCATTAAATTCAAATGACTAAACTTCTTCTGATAAATTTATCCAACCAATTCAAATGATTAAGTTCCTCTAGCGATATTTATTCGATTAAAATTGGGAAATGCGGCCATGAACAGATAATCAGAGAAAAGTCAATTAACAGCAGAACTAAATATCATTAGTGTCGAAATTCAAAATGCATCTCGACTGCTTTAACTCGGCCACCTGAATCAACTCGACTACCCGTCCTAGTCAAAACAACAAGCTTCTCATTATAAATTCTAACACGAACAGAAATTCCACGGTTTCCTTCCAAAATCGACCGATGACCAGTAGAAAGCAGGAAACGTGCGTCTGTCAGAATAAAGAAATCATAGGACTCGGAAATGGAAACTCAAATCACTTAAGGAACCTCGGACGACGACTTGGCTTCGGGAATGGTCAGCAGGCTGCAAATTAATGACCATTTTTCCATTCGCCGGTTAAACTGTACACCGTGTGATTTTCCTGCAAAACCAACGGACTGCGCAAATTGGTTAGCAGTTAGTTATAATGCAATGCAAAATGAGATGGAATGCGAAATGAGCCGACCAATCTAAGGGTCAAAATTTGGGGTATTACACCTTCACTCGATCGAATCCAAACTTGGGTAATCTTGTCGAAAACCTTCAAATCCATATATTGATCTTGAAGGAAAACCTCACCTTGCTTTTCTTATTTGAAACCCCCATAAGATCTCAACCCAATTTACAATACCACAAGCTAAATTGGACCTTATCAACTTTATTCTATATGACACCCAAACAATGAATGTTTATGTGTACTTTGTTTGTGTGTATACATAAAACTAAGGTTGAAGATGATGACGACTCTTAGTATATTCCAGGTTACGTTTATGATTTTTCCAAAATCAAGTGTGAAGCAAAATGAATGAAAAAGGAATAGAAACAAATGTAAATTTTCAAGATTTTTGATCTATAGGTTGACCTATCAAAGTCATGTGTTGACCTATACAAGTTATGTGTCGACCTATATAGGCAGCACATTAGACAAAAGCCACAGACTTTAATACTGCAGCACAAGTGTTAACCTATGCATCGTATGTGTCAACCTGTAGTTGAAAAAATTCTTCTATAGGTCAACCTATAATCATATGTGTCGATCTGTAGAATGTTTTCCACCTAAAAACAAATTTTGTATACATAAACATCTTTTCTTGATGCATGAATATTTTCTAAACCATTTCCAAACATATTGACATGCTTCCAAATGCTAAAAGGCATAATGCACACCTAGAATTAGATGATACCGTCCAATATATATAAACGCTAAAGTTTCCTAGTTTTGACATCATACAAAACACATCTAAACAGAAATATGCACTCACATATTTTGACTTTGTTGCTATAACATTTTCCAGGCTATTATGCCTCGGATATAAAGATGAATATTTATACGAGTAGTTTTACATCATAGATTCATGCATTATTTAATTTGAGCTTTGTACTTGTCTTTATTTTATAATGATTAATATTTATTGTTGTTGCTATGTCTCCGCTTCGCTTGTTAGTTATGCCCAGGTTTGTTTGGTATCCCTATAATGGTAGATTTGTGAATCATCAGGATTTTCTGGAGTTCATCAGTGAGTTGAAAGCCTTATTCTTGGCCTCTATAAAGGATGGTCTGCTTAGGGTGTCAGAACCTTGATTACTTTCCTTTAGGAGGGAAAGAGGCACCTCGTTGTAACGAGGTATTTGATGTGTTATTTACACTTTCCTAACAATGATCTTCATTATTTGTATTTTAACGTATTAGAAGTAGTTAGTTAGCATTTTTGGTTGTCACATTTGTCTAATGTATTTGGCGTTCGTTGTAGTAGTGTATTAGTTGTTCGATGTATTTAGCATGATGCTCGTGTTCCTAGAAGAGAGGCTTAGAACAGGAGATACCGTCACAATATGGTCGTATATTTGTACTGCACTCTGCATCATAGAAGGATGTTCCCCGATTAAGGGTAGGATTTTCGTCCATGCCCTCGAGGCTTGGCTGGGATTGAGGTGGATATCTTCAGGCTCCACGTCCTACACCCTTGGATTGTCTAGCTCTGAAAAGGGTAGTGTGGCAACTACACAAAAATGTGTTTAGTCTACAACAGATGCACATACATGTATTTAGGGTGTGTCAGCTACACAGACATGCATTTAGGTTGTATTAGCTAAGTAGACATACATTTAGTCTGTATCAGAAATGTGTTCAATCTATATCAGATACGTACAAATGCATGTAGTTTTTATTGGATATGTCAGAGTGAATAGTTGTGTTTAGTCCGTACCAGAGACGAATAAATATGTTTCGTCTATATTGGGTACATAGATAGTCTCATGATCTTTGCCCTCGTCTTTAAGGTTCTAAAGAGTGACAAACTAAAAAGATTGTAATAGGGAAAAAAAAATAAAATACTAGTATTTTCATTCACAATAAAGTAAATTTATTACAATAAGATAACATAATGACTAGATAAGTAAATCTTCAACTACCATATTACTTTAGCTTGTTTTTTGTAATTTCGGTCGGGCTTCTTGGGAACGATGGCATTGTTGGACGAATGTAATATCCTTGAGAGGCTCATACCCGACATTTACAAAAGGGGTTTGACCTGTTCTTTTCATATGGTGATATTTTTTAGGCGATGATATCGGCAAGGGGCCGATGATGATTGTCGGTCAAGAATACCTTTGCAGGAGACATGTTTCCTTTCTTTCCATAGTTCGAGGATATTTTAGAGATACCTCACATGTACTCTTGTCTCGGTGGAAACCTTTTCCCTTATTGGGTTTGAAATTCTGGTATACAGATCTCAGATGTCCTAAGAGATATGTAAGGACATTGATCCCTGCCAAAATAGAATAAGGAAAGAGCATGACCCTTTTAATTCCCTTTAAAAAATAACAGTATCATGACATCTGTTGTAACATCAGCAGACTGACAGAACTGTTTATCTAACCATTTAACTTGTGCAGAATTGTAAATGCAGTAACAGACAGTCGATGTTACAGTGGATGTTATGACATCCACTTTGGGACATACTATTAAACTTATCAGTAAACAAGTCACGAAAGCAGTAAAGAACACAATGAATTGTTAACCTAGTTCGGTGCAACATCACCTACATCTGAGGGCTTCCAAGCCAGGAAGGAAATCCACTATTAGCATAATTAATTCAGAGCTAAACTCCCAGTTTATAACTCCTCACTTAATCTCTACCCAATGCAATTTCTGCCTAGAACACACTAGAAAAGAGACACCTCTCACTCCCCACAATCACAACAGTGATAAACAATTCAATACAAAAAGAAAGACTTTAGAAGACACTCTTCAAAGTCACAATACTTGATTTTGCTTAACAGCTTCAATCAAGAACAATACACTATTGCTTAAAAGCTTTGAGTGAACAATTGAAACTTAACAAAAACAGCCTAAACATGTCTACCACGATGCATCCAAAGATACAAAGGGTGACTTACAAAGTCACACACACAAGAGACTCTCAAAACACTAAACCCTTATTTGCACTCAAGATCTTCTTGTTGTGAATGCTTAATTTTCCTTGCTTCTGCGCCTCCTTAAATAATAATACAGACTGGGCTTGGGCTGGTTAAAAATAACAGCAGGAAGAGAAGATTTCAGTCTTCATACCTAGTAGCAGAAATTAGGTTTAACCAAGTTAAACCCTTTTCCATAATTCAGGGTTCTTTCAATTAGGTCATAGGAATTTTATGTTATCCTCAGCATTGCCTTGCATTTCGCCTGAGATACCTAAGCGCCCTAAAATGTTTCCTGAACTCTAGCCTGAGATGAATCAGGAACCATAACAGAAAAACAAACAGTGCCCTTGCTGGCAGCTACCTGATGTCATGACATTCAGCATGACATCCAAACACTCTATTATTGATCTCAATCTCTAGAACAACAGTTTATCTCCTGATCTTCTGCAGAATTTTCTTCATAACAGTAGAAAGAAATATTGTATAGTTTCCTAAAAAGTCTCAACGATCCTTTTTATGAACACCAATTAAATCTGCACTTTGTTCCCAATAAGTCTCTTTGACCTGCCCATACTGATGAGGTATATCCAACAGGATCTCATCAAGCCAAAACACCTTTGTCAAGAGATATAAAGTAGCAGCTTTGTCATGACAGCAGATGAATGTCACGACATCTGTCTTGACATCTTGATGACAGCAGTTCTGTTACCACAGCAGATGGATGTTATAACATCCTGCTTAACATCAGTGCAGAATCATGTTTTACCAAAATTTAGCCAATCATAGAACCATGGATACTCATAGAATCATGGAACTAACAATCTCCCCCTTTGACAAATTTTGGCTAAAACAACCAAACTTATCAGGGCAGCAGCAACATTAGTTTCCTCAAATACATTCAGCCTCACAAACTTTCATGCTCCCCCTTACTGGTTGCATTCAGCAAGTAACAACACTACTCTTTCCATAGCAGTAGCAACAAATAACAACACTTTACTCCCCCTTTGTTTAGCCAAAAATTAAAAACAATTAGAGTAAATGTACACACATACAAATTGTTCTGGACTATGAATGTCCAGACATCTACTATGACACCACCTGCTAGATCAGACTACAGATGTCACAACATCTGGTACAATATCCTATGATTCTCCCCCTCAAGGGATGCATAACAATCATGGCACACCTGCCAACCACAACATACCAGCAACCTACAGAAACACACACAGCCAAGCACAAGCACCAACTCACACACACCTAACAATAACAGTGAACATCAACCACACATGATCATCATCATGCTCACACAACCTAAGAAATCAACTCCAGCACACCTACAACACAACTCAGAGCAGCAGCAAAACTCATCTTCAACCTGTAGCAACAAATCATCAGCACATCTGCTGAGGCACAAACAACTAACCATGTTGTTTCTACAGCTACTTCTCCCCTTTTTAGCCACAAAATTAGATAATAACTAATGAATTAGCATTGATCATACACAGTTGGAAACAAAAATTTAAAGGATTATAGCAACACATTAACACAGAACATTTCTTCACAAAATATGTGTTCATACTGCTCCCCCTATGTGGCAAACAAAATCATTAGAACTCTAGTCATCAGACTCAGATCCAGCATCATCACTATCCCTTTCTTCATTTGTGTCATCCACCTTGGTTCCAACCACATGACTTATCATTTTCACATTAATCCATACACATGAAAATCTCATAAGTACACACCAGCAGCAGCTTAACAGATCATCATAAACACCAGATCACCATAGCGAGAAATACACTTTTATGCTGCCCTTTTGCACAGATCCATCAACAAACGATTCTTCACCATGACCATCATACACCATGTTTCCTCATGATGAGAAACATAGCTTTACCCTATGAGCATACACATTGAATCTTGAGTTCTTGCCTTGTCTGAAGCTGCACCTTCAGGAGTGATACTTTTGACATCCCTAATTAAAGGATAATCAATGAACTACTTGCCACCAGTAACAATTGATTTTAAATCCCTAATTTGAGACACAAATATTCTGCAGAGAAAAATAAATTCTCCCAGACAATAACCAATGTTGTTTCCTAGGTCATTTATAAGAAGTAAGCATAGTCCTAGTTCAAACCATCAGCCAGACCCATAAACACATTGTTAAGGCAAAAAGGTACTCCAGCCAACACAATGTCAAGACATCTTGTCTGACATTCCATCCTCATAGAGACATACAATCACACACTGCTTGAAACCACAACCCGTCTTGAGAAAAACTGTACTATTGCAGCAACAGATCCTAGATGGAAGTATAGCTCCCCATATCAAGGATAACCAGTGCACTTTTTCCAGAAGCACTTGAATGGAAAACATAAGACTCATCTTCATGTCTTCAAGATCTCACTCTTTGTTCATCATACCTGCTGAACATATTCACTTACTGCTTGAACCACAAGCAACTAGTACACCCATCAGATAGAAGCTCTCCCCCTATCTTCTATAAAAGCCTCTCCTTACAGTAAGAAACATCCTATAATCCAAGACATTCTTTCCTCATCATTCTCCCATATGATAAGTTAGAACACTTCTGGTTTAACTGGTGAATATTCACTACCATATAACACATCATGATCCAGACTTTCATGCAATCAACCAATGATCCACTCCAGTCTTGTACAATATCTTCACATCATACTCCAAGACAGTCCTTTTACCTCATCATTCTCCCGTATGACAAGATAGAGTACTTCTTAGTCAAGATGTGAATCACAAGTTCCACAACATATCTTCAAGTTCTTCTCCAAGGAAAAATAAACCAGATGATACATATCACAAACACAACATCCAATGGTTCTTTATATGCCCACAACTGGACTTACTACTGCCTAGTAATCCAACTGAAGATCTTCAGAGAGCACAGTTCCACCAGCTTGATCAAATACCTCTCCAAAAGAAGGTAATCACAAGCACCAATATATGAACAGAACCAGAACCTCCTTTGATCATCAACCAACTACCCTTCTGCACAAGAGTAATTAGTTCCAAGCTCTCTTATTGGAATCATATTAGAGACTAACCAAATGCCACTATTTGGCTAACTCAGCTTCTTTCAGAGCTCTAGAAAATCTAAGCAAGCTTGATCTTCATATCCTACATGCTCCAAGGCACCTTAGATACACCAAGACTTGGACCAGTAACATCTACTCCTTTACACAGCTCCTGTAAACTGCATGAGATAGTATCAATTCCATTCATACCTGAGAATATCAACCTATATTACAATGGTGTGCCACAACATCAATTAATGCCCTGAAGTTTGCTTGATGTCACAACATCTGATAAAATATCCTGCTGGTGAATTCAGTCATTCATTAAGCCATTTAGAAGAACCTCATCAAGAGTTCCATGTTCACATAGACTTGATTATAGATAGTAAGTTTGAGTAGACAGCCTGTATTCTGCATTTGCTTCAAAAACTCCTCTTTAGAGAAACCAAACGTGCCAAGGCTTGAATTTCCAGAGAGGATTAGTCACAAGAGATCTTTACATAAGGAATCCCGTTTTCCTTAAGTAGATACTTCTTCAGAAGGTCAGAGATAAATGCCACTTATCCTTGTCCTCCAAGATGAGCATGGTCACATGTTCCTATGCACTTAGATAAAAAATAAACTGACCCAAGAAATGTTATCCCCAGCATCAAATTCTAGACAAGTTTCTTGCTAGGAAACTTTCTAGATAGAGATCAGATGCTTCCACTAGAACACACCTGCTGCATTCCAATACTCCTGGATTTGAAATAAACTGATCCAAAAAAAACTTCATCTTCACTTCCACCAGCACTACATTCTAGTCTTAGTTTCTTGCCAGGAAACTTACTAGAATAAAGACAGATCCTACCACACATGTGTATGGTAACAAGATCATCAACTATATCTCCTTCAACATACTTTTGTACAATCTCTGATGATGGAATGTCTCAACATCTGGTCGAACATCAGATCCTTGAAGTGGACAAAGCAGTCAGGGGCCTGATGCTTGAGCAACAACTGATGAGACACCTTTATCATCAACTAAGGATAATCCATTAAATATTTGAGAATATCTCAAATAGCAATGAACCTTACATCCTTATAATAAATCCTTCTCTTCAGCAATCTTGAATTTGATAGATAACTAATTAAATACGTGTGTAGTCCACAAATAGCAATTGATCTTAAATCCACACAACTTCAGGAATACCAAGGCTGACACCCTTGACTCGACCTGCCTATGACTTCCTCCTGCTAATAGAGCTCTTGCAAATCATGAATGGTGAAAATAAATCACCTTCCATTATACCATCTATCAGCACCAAAGATCTTCAAAATTCCACGAGAACCAGATTATCTCCCTGAAAGAGCTCTTCTCTTCAAATTAAATTCAGGGTACATATATCAACACACAACTGAACAGCCCAATGATCGCGACTTTCTATGTCTAATACAACTTAACTACAAGTGCACAGTCTATCGCGTAGTAATAAAAGATACTGATCCCACAGAGACTCGTAATCAAACTAGTGTTCTCGGGAGTTACTATGTTTAGCTAGGTAGATAATATTTAAGGGAATAATTTTTTGTCGCTAAAGGAAATTAAAAATGTTACTTAAATTATAATTACGTGAATCGATATGCAGTAATTATGTTCTTCGGGGATTTGACAAGTTACCGGTATATGAAATATTTTTCAGAGTTTATTTAAGCAGAAAATAGTGATCTGAAGACTCTCGTCTCACGATGGTTATTGACGCTAATCATAATTCTAAGGGCCAAACGTACGCTTTCGTGTCCCATTCGGGGTTAAAACTATTTTTTGGAAATCTCTAAGTTCTAATTCATTTTAAAGTGCTTTCGCTGTTATTAAAACAAATGACTAGTGTATACTATCTGGTCTTGCCGCAGCTTTCGCTTGTTGGTTCGTACCTTAATTAATTTCCCACTTTCGTGGCAAAACTACTTTTAAATAAGTTCTCGCTTTCGCGACGAAGTTTATTCAGTAAATAAATTTAAACACTCAGACCATAAACAACTTTTGAAAAAGAAAGTTTTCAACCGGTTATTATCAAATCCCTTCCGAATTATTATTACATATCGATTACTTTGATTTAGCTAGACATGGATTTGGGAAAGGCAAAACATAAATGAAAACAATGAATAATAACATGCATCATAATGAAAACAGAAATTGCGATTAAAATTAGAAACCTGTAAATATTCCAATTGACCTTTGGGCAGATCCTCCACAAATGTTGGCAGGATTCTGGTCTTTATGCCAATTGATCGTACAAGGGAAATAGGAATTACAGAAAAAATGAAAGGCAACAAAAAAAATAGAAAGAAATAAAACTGAAATTTTGCTCTGGAAATGAAATTGGGCAGCACTTCGTTGTCTGAATGCGGCTCCCTTTCTCAGCTCCCCTCCTTCCCTTTTTATAGAAATAGAATTCTAACGGTTATAACTTGAAGAAGGTGGACTTTGAGGCAGAAATATCAGGGAGTAGTGGTCCACTATTTGGGACTTGGAACTGCATCTTGCACGTGCATTTGGAGTTGGGCGTTTTTGCCTGCATGACGGTCGTCACGGTGTGTGACGGTCGTCACCCGTGTGACGGTCGTCATGGAGCTGTGACGGTCGTCACAGCAGCAAAATATGCATTCTGCGTTTTTTCATGTTGTTTTCATCCGGTTTTCGTCCATATTTCATCTGTGATTGCTTCTTTTCTTCATATTGCCTTGTTTAGACATGATCATCAAATACCTGCAAAATATCAGACAAATAACACGGAAAGAACCCGAAATCGGATCGAAAACAGTCAAACATCAGTTAAATTATGCATCAATATATATACGATTTCGTGTTATCACCCAAGCACACAAGCAACAGCCCAGGCACACAAGTAGCACAGCTACAACATTCAGCAACCTGCCACAACCATACATCAAACTGTATATAAGCCAATCTTCTCCCAGGGCTACCAGAGTTCTTTCATCAGAAAAAATGCAGCGAACCACCAAAAGAACATCTTCAACATGCCCTAAACACGATGTCAGAATATTCAACAGGTCATTGGAGCTCCTATATCAGAGGGTACAGCAGTAGATACACAGATTCCTTCATAAGCAGGAGTGAACACACACTTCTCCTTAACTCCATAAGCAGTAGCTCAAACATTTAGCAAGATCAGCAAATTAGCTACCACTTCTCCTTGTTCAAGACACCAGAAAGTATGTCCCAAGATCTCATCCAGAACAGACAGGATGTCTGCTCTAATACCAATTGAAATTCTGGTATGCATATCTCATATGTCCTAACAGATGATAATAACATTGATCTCTGCTAAAACAGAACAAGGACAGAATATGACCATTTTAAATCACATTAAACATTAACAGTGTCATGACATCTGTTGTAACATCTGCAGACTGACAGAACTGTTTATCTAACCATTTAAATTATGCAGAATTGTAAATGCAGTAACAGAAAATCGATGTTACAGTGGATGTTATGACATCCATTTCAGGACAGACTATTAAACTTAACAGTAAATAAGTCACGAAAGCAGTAAAGAACATAGGGAATTGTTAACCCAGTTCGGTGTAAGATCACCTACATCTGGGGGCTACCAAGCCAAGAAGGAAATCCACTATTAGCATAATTAATTCATAGCTAAACTCCCAGTTTACAACTCCTCACTTAATCTCTACCCAATGCAATTTCTTCCTAGAACACACTAGACAAGAGACACCTCTCACTCCCCACAATCACAGCAGTGATAAAAAATTCAATACAAAAAGAAAGACTTTAGAAGACACTCTTCAAAGTCACAATACTTGATTTTGCTTAACAGCTTCAATCAAGAACAATACACTCTTGCTTAAAAGCTTTGAGTGAACAATTAACACTTAACAAAAATAGCCTAAACATGTCTACCACGATGCATCCAAAGATACAAAGGGTGACTTACAAAGTCACACACACAAGAGACTCTTAAAACACTAAACCCTTATTTTCACTCAAGATCTTCTTGTTGTGAATGCTTAATTTTCCTTGCTTCTGCACCTCCTTAAATAATAATGTAGACTAGGCTTGGGCTGGTTAAAAATAACAGCAGGAAGAGAAGATTTCAATCTTCATACCTAGCAGCAGAAATTAGGTTTAACCAAGTTAAACCCTTTTCCATAATTCAGGGTTCTTTCAATTAGGTCATAGGCATTTTATGTTATCCTCAGCATTTCCTTGCATTTCACCTAAGATACCTAAGTGCCCTAAAATGTTCCCTAAAATCTAGCCTGAGATGAATCAGGAACCATAACAGAAAAACAAACAACGCCCTTGTTAGCAGCTACCTGATGTCATGACATTCAGCATGACGTCCAATACACTCTGTTATTAATCTCAATCTCCAGAATAGCAGTTTATCTCCTGATCTTCTGCAGAGTTTTCTTCATAACAGTAGAAACAAATATTGTATAGTTTCCTAAAAAGTCTCAACGATCCTTTTTATAAACACCAATTAAATCTGCACTTTGTTCTCAATAAGGCTCTTTGACCTGCCCATACTGATGTTGTATATCCAACAGGATCTCATCAAACCAAAACACCTCTGTCAAGAGATATAAAGTAGCAGCTCTGTCATGATAGCAGATGAATGTCACGACATCTGTCTTGACATCTTGATGACAGCAATTCTGTTACCACAGCAGATGGATGTTATAACATCCTGCTTAACATCAGTGTAGATTCATGTTTTACCAAGATTTAGCCAATCATAGAACCATGGATACTCATAGAATCATGGAACTAACAGGGTTGTTCGAGGATGTAGTTTATTTATCGCTTTTGTTCTCTGACCGACTTTATGGCCAAATGTCCTTATTTCTTGATGTACAACGCTGGAAAACCTCGGACATCACTGGAATCAACTACTTGTCCAGTAATAATTGACCTAAGTGATAATTAAAAGATGTATCGGGGTTGACCTGGTCCATCTTGATTCCCCAGACCTAGTATGAGACTGGTTGGAGATCTTTTAGTACCTATAGTAGGCATTGTGGTACCAGATATGCGCTAGTCATTAACTATGAATTTGTCGTACCTTCGACGTAGCTCCAAAAACTATCCATTGGCCGAAGGGAGATGGTGATAATGTTAGATCGAATATGGACCATATATCCTTGGTAAGATATTAGAGGAAATCATCATCAATCTCCAGTGATTCTAGTGCAGATGTGGAATCGGATCTATGATCTTCTCTTCTTATTCGTTGTGGAGTTCCTGAGGGAAACCAGAGATCTAGGGATCATGTGGATCATTGATAAAATGATAACCTCTTGTATCAAATGATATGGATCCCTGCGTTTGATTCTAAATGATCTTGATTTAGTGACCTTATGAGGTTATGAACAAGTAGACCTAAGGTATGATTTGAGATCGTGGAAATCGTAGGAATAGGAAGTCGATTCCCACAGTTGACGCCACTGTTCCGTTCAGGAACCAAACATGGATGTAAAATGGAGATCAGAGTATATAGCTTGCTCTTTACATGTGGACTGATTTTATACCTTGGGTAGAGTAGAGTGGATTTAAGATGAACTGATATTATCCATTTGGGCCTTTGGCTGACCCAAAATAATACACTTCTTTTGAATGTGATAATAATGCCACTTGTGATATATGCCATCTATCCAAACAAAGAAAGTTACCTTATCATGCAAGTAATTCAATTGCTTTAAATAGATTTGGATCATTTCACTTTGACATTTTAGGACCCTTAACCATTTTATTTATACAAAATCATAAATATTACTTAACTATCATAAATGATCACACAATATTTATTTGGATCATTATCCTTAAAACCAAGTGTGAAGTATCCTAACCGGTTAAAAATTTCATAACCATGATCATAAACCAGTTTAACACAATACCTAAAGTTGTAAGGTTAGATAATGGACCTGAATATACGTTAAATCTGTTTTACGCATCTAAAGGAATAGTTCGTCAAACTTACTATGTTGAAATCCTAACAAAATAGGAGGGTTGAAAGGAAACACCGACATATTATGAATGTTGGTAGAGCCATCTTATACTGGTTGAAATTGCTTAAACCATATTGGTCATATTCTATTTAAATTTCCACATTCTTCATTAATAGAGTTCCTACTCCTATCATCCAACCCAAATCACCTTACCTAGTCATGCATAACAAAATACTTGACATTTATTTCTTTAGAGTTTATGGTTCATTATTCTATGTCTCAACTCTTCAAGCCCATAGAACAAAGCTTGACCCTAAGGCAAGAAAATGCATATTTTTGGAATATAAACCTGACATAAAAGAAAATATCTAACTTGATATTAATAACAAAGAAGTATTTGTTTCCATAAATGCTTCATTTCATGAACACATCCTTCTCTACCAGGGTCGTCTTTGAATGCGTTTAAGACGGACTATCGAACAAGGCCCAAAACTTTCCAAGATTAAACTGTAGTTAATTAGGGCCTGATAAAATAATTTGCATTGTTAAATAATGATTAAATAGCACATCTAATTGTTTTTTATGGTTAAATCATGGATAACCTACATGGGCCCTTCAAAACTTAAGACGACTTTGTTCCTTACAAATCTACACTTCAGTCACCATCATGTCATGCCCTAAATTTTACCCCAAGTTTTGCACTTATATCAACATAGCATAAATCGTTCATTTTGACATACATCATTTCAGTCAAAAGCATTCATCGAGGTTTAGATGAAAAGTCATGAGCTCTGACATTTTATCTAGTCTTAATGACATTCTTTTAGTCATCTATTGAGTAAGAAGTTACAAGACTTGATTTCTTAATCTCAGTGCATCATCAATTCCATTTCATCATGTTTTAGAGGTCTAGAGGGTGACAACTTAGAGTATTATCGTCATCTAAATCTTTGTAGAGATTTATTGTAATTGAGAATTAGAAGTAAATTGTTTGAGAGCGATTCGTTTGCACTTGATTATTTGTTCATGATTATTTGATTAGTAATTTAACCCATTCACAAGCCATCTGCATTTTTTCCTTATTATAGCATGCATTTTGTTTAGTGTGACGCTTAAAATATCAACCAGAATAATTTTTCGGATCTACAGAGAGATCGGTCGAACCGTTTCTCAATTGTACGTAGAATTAGCGGGCAAAAATTTTCAAAATCGAACTTGCAGACATTATTATTCTTAATCTACAATTCACACAGTTTAACCTGGTGTGCTCATTTTGATTTTTCGACTACTTTTTCGATCACTTTTTTGTCTGTCTGAGCCTTTTAACCGGTTGATTTTTATTTCAAAATGTGATCAAAACTTGTATGTTTCTGAGAAGTTTATTTCACGCTAATCATTTTAATACGTTCGATTTACTTTTTTGAGACCTTTTTCGCCTGACTTTTATTTATTTTTGATCCTTTTATTTCTGTCTTTAAGCCAAAGTAACCATTAGAATTTATTAGAATTAATTATATGTTTGGTTTGAATTTATTTGCTTTATTTTATTTTAATTTAATTATTTTCAGCTCTCCACTGGTTATGCACCACACGTCCTCCCTTAGACCAACTCCAACGGTGGTTTTTCAAATTGGTTTGCCAGTTTGGCATTGAAAATGTCAACAAAATGTTATTCCAGCTGTAGAACGTTACAAACATAAGCAACGGTTCTTCATTTGGTTTATTATTAAAATAATCATTTAGCTTTATTTTATTTTTTTAACTTTTTTATTTATTATAAATATAGGTTTGTTGGAAAAAATTTATATCATTTCTATTTTCTCTCCTTTTTATTTGCTCTTTAATTTCAAATTTCTCTCTCATAATTTCATCATTTTATTCATAAATATTTAATTTTTTTCCAACAATTTCTTCTCATTATCATTTTATTTCAAATTTTCATCTTTTTATTTCAAATTACATTTGTTTAGGCCAAATTTTCATCTTTTTATTTCAAATTACATTTGTTTATGTGATGTTATTTATTTTTATTGTTTTTAATTATGTGATGTTATTTATTTTTATTGTTTTTAATTATGTGACATGTATTTAAATTTAATTTTAATTATTATTTTCAATTTTATGTTTAATTTTAATTTTATGTTTAATTTGTATTTATATTAATTAAAATTTAAATATTTAAATTATAATTTTAAATAAAATAAATTTAATATAAATAATATATTTTAAATAAAGTGGTGGAACCCAATATGGGTTCTTTGAAGTTGCATCATTGGAGTGAAAATTGAATGAGTTGCTTTAAAAGAGTGGGTCCCACAAAGAACCCAAAAATGGGTTGCACCATTGGAGGTGCTCTTAGTCTCTCTTACAGTGAAAAAAAACAGCCCTTTCCTCTTCATTTTACATGTTACCCCCTCCACCCAATAATATCTTTCTCTTACGTTACACTTTCAGAAGAAAAAAAGAATTAAGTTTGAAAACAAAGAAGAAGATCTCTTTTTTTTTCTTCTATTTTTCACATGAACATTTTCTTTCCTCCCATGTGAACATCCTAAAACCATCAAACTCGCATCCCTTTAACCCAGCTCCACCACACATCCAAAACCTCTCCCGTACACACAAGTTTCACCATCATCCAAACCAAGCTCCCTACGCCATGACTACCTTCTTATTCCCTCATCTATCTTCATTTTCGCAACACCGTTTAACCTCCATACACAAACTCTATAAACATCATAGAAAACTTTCTCTGAAGAAGTCTTTTCCATCCACGACGATACGTAAATCTTTTGTCGCCCTCCGCCTGCACCACCTTAGAATAAGTACAACACTGCCAGATCACTCACCTACATTTGCATCTCAAAACGTTGCTACAACTGAAGCTTCTCCGCCTCTAGTATTTTTGTTCCGATGAGGTAAGGCCAAGCTTCCACCATCAACAGTTGCGACCAGCTCAACATAACACTACTTCCATTTTGAAGTTAGAACCACTAGCAATCGCTACTCTACCACCATCACCTTCTTCTTCAACATCACTCCCACGTAAACTACCACACCAACATAACACCATCTTCATCAAACAAACCAACACAAAAAAATGTCATCACAAACCACACAAATCTGATTGTCCCTCCCTACCGTGTGACCACTACCAGACTCCGCCCCCTCACTTTTCATTTCCGACACACAACCACGACCCATCGAAAACACTCATTACCGTCCTCCGTCACAACTTTTTGGTCGCACCCCCTTTCCTTTGTTTTTTGTCAAATCTGTTTGTGTTTATTTATGATTGAGAGGAGGAACATTGAGACGAATGAGAGGAAGAGTGTTCAGTTTTCTCTTTGTTTTTTTTTAAATGGACGATGAAATGTTAAAAAAAACAAAACATTGTGTTGTGATAACTTGAAAATGCATCACATTTTATGACTCGATTCACATGCTATCTTATTTCATTTTGCATTTTTTATCTTGGTTTTATGTCTCTTTTACTGTGTTTCAGATACTTTGCTGATCACTCGAGAAGAAATATGTGTCAAAATCGGATGAGAGGAAGAAAGGACAGCAAGATAATACACAAACCAGCCTCAACTGATATAGCGGTCGCCATGGCCTTCAGACACGTCAATTAATGAAATTGACTCATGGCGGTCGCCATGAGTCCATGACGGTCGCCATGCAGCAGAAAACATGATACGTGCAAAACAGCCTGAGACCCATTGTTTCCCACTTCTCCTTCTTTTTCTCTAGCACTGTTACACGAATTTGGAAACAATTTTTATATTTTGAAACGTTATATAAGAGCTGTAGGCAGTTAGTTCTAGAGGGGGAGAAGGTGAGCAAAGCGTTGTTGATTTAGAATTCAAATATTACTCTTGTACGCACTCTTGGAACGCAATCTTGCCACCATTATCGAAGTTTATTTTAGTTTAAAGTTTTCGTATTTACAAGTTTCAATTTATTCGCATTATTATTATTATTTGTCCTTTATTTCAAATTTCCATGATTTCTTTCTTCACACTCGGCATGTTCACGTTGTTTTTCTCTAAAAGTATGTCCGGCTAAACGTTTTGAGTCCGGTATATGAGTACTGTCGTTTTCGATGGGACTCGATAATAAGTTGGCTTCGTTATTTGTTTCAAAAATTCAGTTTCAGTATTTAGTTTTTAAACTTAATTTAATTAGCTTTGTCATGAGAGTGAGAAGCTACTTAACATGATTTTTCTATGAGAGTGGGAAATTAACTAAGCTTCGAGTCGGCACTGCGAGAGAGTGGGGGTCGAACTAGATAGTAAAAACGAGACATTGATTCCTAAAGTGAGTGAGAGCACTTTAGGGATCAACTAAATCTTGTTTAATTTTCAAAATGTGTCCCTTAAATAGAATGGGAGAGCGAGAGCGAAATCCCATGATTAAGGAACGTGACTTTATTTAAAAGCCAACCAGCCACAGAGTCCATGAGGCATGTGGAACGCACATTTCGGTCTCTCTTCATCATTATATTTTATAAAAATTATTTTAATCTTAGTTTTAATTCTGTTTAATTATAAACATCTGTTCGCCTTAGCTTTACATAGTACCGATAGATAACACTGGTTTGATTGTTATTCCGTGTGAGTTTGATATCTTTTAAAACTACGCGATAGATTGTGCACTTGCATTTAATGAATCCGATAGACTTTTAAAGTCACGATCAAGTTTTTGGCGCTGTTGTCGGGGATTAATTTAGTCAATATTGCGATTCTATTATTGTGAAGTATAGACTAAGGTAAAAACTTTACCTTTATATTTGTCGATTGTATGCCAAGTACTCGCTCTCAAGGCGAAGAATTGGAGCTACCAATTGAAGAACTAGAGCATTTTCTTAATTTAAGACGCTGAATTCAAGAATACCGAATTGAGTATAATCTTCTTGGTCCTGATATTCCTATTCCCGAACTAGTTCAAGAACCAGCACCAAAAATGGTTGAAGGACCACAACCTCGTCCCTTGAAATATTATGCTATTCCTTCGCAGGAGGAACTGTATAATAGTATTGTTGCCCCTACAATTGAACGACGATTTTGATATAAAACCTTTATTGTTGTCAGCCGTATAACAAAACCAATTTTTTGGTAGTCCCACGAACGACCCGAACTTACATTTGTCTGTGTTTCTGCAATACGCTATCATTGTGAAAGCAAATGGTATAAGCTCTGAAGTGATAAGACTACATCTTTTCCCTTTCTTGTTAAGAGATAGAGCTAGAGCTTGGCTCTAGTCTCTACCATCCAACTCTGTCACTATGTGGGATGAGTTGAAGAAGGTTTTCTTAGCACGATACTTCCCACCTAGTAAGACAACTATGCTAAGAGCCTGAATTAACGGGTTTAAACAAAAAGACAAGGAATCTCTTTTCGAAGCATGAGAGAGATACAAAGACATGATAAGGCTTTGTCCGCATCATGGTCTCAAAGAATGGCTAATCATCCATACTTTTTACAATGGTCTCTTGTACACCACAAGATTGATAATAGACGCCGCCGCGTGTGGCGCATTAATGGATAAATTCTACGATGAGGTTTATCAACTTATCGAAAGCATGGCTAAAAATCACTACCAATGGGGAAATGGAAGAACTCCTGTAGAGAAACCCCAACCCAAGGGAAAAATGTACGAAAAAAGCAATCTAGACCATGTTAATGCTAAGGTAGATAATCTCACTCAAAAGATAGAGAACTTGACCATAACACCCGCAGCCACCGTGGCTGTCGTAGCTCTAAACTGCGAGTTATGTGGAGTTCCTGGGCATGTTGTCCCTGAATGTCAACTTTTGGCTGGAATTTCCACTGATCAAGTGAATTCTGCTCAAGGTAACCCTTATGCAAATACATATAACTCAGGTTGGAAGAACCATCTAAACTTTTCATACAAGAATAACAACGCATTATGTGTATCTGGCCAAACACCGGTTGTACCACCAGGATATCAAAAAGCTGCCACAGCTGTCCCTAACGTTCCTAGGAAGTCTAACCTTGAAATTATGATGGGAAATTTCATAGCTACCCAAGCCCGGACTAATAAGGATTTTCTGAATCAGAACATACACACTAGTGAGCAACTTAAGCAATTAGCAAACAAAGTAGACGCTTTAGCCACTCATAACAAAATGTAAGAAACACAAATTTCACAGGTGGCACAAAAACAAGCACCTACTACTGCTCCTGTAGGCACATTTCCTGGACAATTGCAACCAAACCCGAAAGGTCATGCAAATGATATTACACTATAAAGCGGGACGTAATTAAATGGACCAACCGACCTGAGACTTCAAAATCCAGCCATGTACCAAAATCCTAGTAAAGTAACTGAGAAGGAAAACAAAGAAAAGGAAAGTGAAAAGGAAGATAAAGGCAAAGAGGCCACAGAGAAAGAAGAGCCTTGTGCGCCTCCGCCACATTACAAACCACGTATTTCATATCCATAAAGATTTGCTAAATCTAAAAGTGTAGGGCAATTTAAGAAATTCGTAGAACTTCTGAAACAACTGAATATCTCAATACCTTTTACAGAAGCTATTACACATATGCTCTCATACGCTTAGTTTCTTAAATAAATCATATCTAATAAGAGAAAGATCGAAGATGACGAAACTGTTACGCTTACTGCTAAGTGAAGCGCTATAATCCAAAACAATATGCCTCCTAAGCTAAAAGACCCAGGTAGTTTCTCCATGCCTTGTGTAATCGAAAAGTTTGTCATAGGCAAAACTCTATGTGACTTAGGAGCCAATATTAGTTTAATGTCCTTGTCCATATGCGAAAGGCTCAAAACGGGAGAACTGTGACCAACTAAGATGTTTGTACAACTAACTGACCGTTCTGTTAAATTTCTCGTAGGTATGCTAGAGAATATTCCAGTACGTATAGGTCAATTCGTTATCCCTATTAACTTCGTAATCATGGACATAAAAGAGGATTTTAATATCCATATAATTTTAGGAAGACCATTCTTAGCTACCGTTGGAGCCATTATAGACGTAAAGAAAGGAAAGTTAACTTTTGAAGTTGGTGAAGAAAAGGTTGAATTTATTTTAACGCAATTCTTAAAGGCACCAGCTATAGATGAATCATGTCGTCTTCTAGATGTCATCGACGAATGCATAAGAGAAATGGAGATGGAACAAACTACATATTCCAAAGTAATGAAAATTCCAATACTTCCTATTTTTGAAGAGATAATTAGCGTGTTGAATACCAAGACGACAGTCTGAGCGAATGTCTAACACTGACACCCAATCATATGCCTTACCCAAGGAAACCAGCTTTAGATCTTAAAACACTACCCTAAAATCTAAGGTATGAATTCCTAGACACTAAGCTCAACCGGCCAATAATAGTAAACGCAGACTTATGACAGATAGAAATCGAGAAACTACTACATGTCCTGAGAAAATATCCAACCACTTTAGGCTATAACATATCAGATTTAAAAGGAATAAGTCCTTCTATATGTATGCATCACATTATGTTAGAAGAAAACTGTAAGACCTCTAGAGAACATCAAAGAAGAATTAATCCTGTTTTGAGTGACGTAGTCAAGAGAGAAGTGCAAAAGCTATTAGAAGCAGGAATTATATACAACATATCTGACAGTCAATGGGTGAGTCTCGTACATGTCGTGTCGAAGAAAGGAAGGGTAACAATTGTTAAGAACGAAAAGGTTGAATCTATAAGTAGAAGATTACAAACGGTATCACACTAACACTCTTAGACAAAACTAACTAAATAGGTCCCATCAAGTACGGTGGATGTGAGGGGTGTTGATATCTTCCCCTTGCATAACCGACTCTCAAACCCGATCTGGTTATGACGACCAGTTTCTTTTTGTTTTCGTAGGGTTTTATCAATATATTCCCTTTCTCTATTTGGGAATAAATAAATTTCGGCGGCGACTCTAGTTTGTATATATTTCGATCGTTCCTAACGTCTAGGTATTTTTCGTGCCATGACACATCCATATCTTGGAACTACTTTCCATCATACTTATCACAAATGACATAGACCAAGAAATTTATACCAACACACCTAACATAAACCTTGACATGAATATTAACTTAGGCCATAACGCCTTTATTGGCACACCAAATGAACATACAAACCAACTAATTGTTGTTGACTCAAGATCTATAAACCATAACATCCAATATCAATTTCCTCATACAAATAAAAATCATGAAACCAACATTTTTAATAAATCAAACCCATAAATAAGAACTTCCTCAATGGTGAGACATCATCCATCATATTTGCAAGACAATATCTGTAATTCTACTACTGCTACAAATCAAGCATCCAAAAGTAATTTATTGTTAGACTATGGCATGGATCTAGAAGGGGGGTTGAATAGATCCCCAATTAAAATTTGAGTCGGCGCTACCAATTTTAAAATTGGTTTTAAAAATGTTTTAAGTGCGGAAGTGGCCGAGGAAAAATATAGTTTAAAACGAACGGTTATTGGAAAACCGGATATGCGTAAGCCTTTGGATTAATGACAATTTGGAAAAATAGAATCACAAAACTAATAACACTTGTCAATTATTTACTTCAGTTCTAAGGATTCCTAGTTCCAATGATTCAAAGAGCAAACCAAAATTAGATACACAAGTAAGATAATTTTGGTTCAAGCAACATGTCAAACACTTGGTGTGCAAAACACTCCAAGTGAGATTTATGTTGAGTAAGTGATTCCAACCAGCCTAGTACAATGTCTTGTTGTACTTTGGAGTCAAAAACAGAGTTTTAACCTCTTACTCAATTGATATCACAATTTTGACAGTAGAGATTATACAAAAATCACTTATTTTGAGCTATAACGTAAATGCTGAAAATAGAGAAGACAAGTATTTGGTGAGGCAGTTCCCCCGTCGTCCTCGCTTCGGGGTACGTCTGCCCTCAATTCTAAAATTAGAATTGAGATAGATTTTATAGATATCACCTGTTGAATGTAACAGTTTATACAAGGATTGAGCATCAAATATACAACAGAAATCTCAATGTGTTGAAAGTTGCCTTCACTCCTTGCCCCTTGATTCAAGATGAATCAAGTTCTCCGATTTGTGTTGAAGGACCTCCGACTCCAGCTACGTTATTGAATAACACTTTGTTGTTCAAACCTTTGGCTCCGGCTGATCTCAACAGCACCAAATCGACCCCGAGATCTTCCCTTCAAAATCACCGAATCTGCTACTAGACTTGTGAAGAACACCTCTTCACAATCACCTTCGCTTGGTTGACTCTTGATGAAGAATCTCGTCCAAAAACCCCCAAAATTCAAACCAATCTTGGAGGGCAAAACCCCAGCGGTTTTATTCAAGAAAGAACTTGTCACAAGCTTCAACTCGAACTTGATTCTCCAATCTAAGCTTCGAACCTTATCACTTTGAATCTCTCACAAAAGCATTTCAAAAATGATTGTGTGTAATTGAAATGTTGTGAGATGTTGAAGATGAAGATGATGAATCTTGGACACCTATTTCACTCTTTCTTGTTTTTGAACACATGAATCAAAAGAATATCAAATGTTAAAATGACACAAATGGTTAAACAAGTATATATAGTGCCAACCCAATTCTAGACATAACAATATTTCAAATATAAGAGGGAAGCATTTAAAAACAGATTTTCCGCGCGAACGGTCGACCGCAGCAGGTCTGTGCGTCGACGCATAGCCTGTGTTATTTGGAAATCTGGGAAATTCATCAATATGCGTCGACCATACAGTCGGCGTGCGCTGACCCGTTGAAATCTATTTGCCTTATGCGCCGACCCTATGATCGACTCATGCCTTTACGCGCTGACCCGTTGGAAAGTTATTCCTTCATGCGCCAACCCTATGGTCGACTCATTTCCTTGTGCGCTGACTAGTGCATAATTGTTCTGATGCATGTGCCGACCCTATGGTCTTTCATGCCTTTGGTCATGATTGCATTTTATCTACACATAGTATATTCATTTCAGCAGTTTTAAGACAAGTATAAAAGGATATGGTGGGTGATACGTTGCATCTGTTTTAGTAGATCTGGAGTTCATAATTTCCAATCTATCCAGGGAATTTGTTATCATCGAAACCTGCATTAACCAATGTCTTGCAGACTTATGTGATGTGTGGCGATTTGCCTCCACAATCTCCCGCTTTTTGATGATGACAACCTGTATACAACTAAAACACCAAATATGCAATGTATACACACATGTATACACAAGTTCCCCCTTTCTTTTGTAATATAAGGCTGTAGAACAAACAGCCATCAACTGTTGTTAATATCCTGACTTGGCTTTTGGTGTTGGCTAGCTTGCTATATGTTCTTCTCCCCCTTTGACACCATCAAAAAGAGAAGGAGAACGCATCAATTAACAGAGAACATACAATAGGTGATAGTCAATTACCAAACTTCACACATAAGCATGATAATGAACAGAAGCAACTTGAATTAATAGATAATTACGAGAACATGTAAAGTAGGTGAAAATTCAGGCACACATAATACGGAAAAATGAAAAGTACATAGACGAAACACATAAGCAATTATGAAATATGCAACTATTAAACTAATATCCCCGACCCCGACCTCGGCCCCTCCCCCGGTATGCATCGGGATTATGGTAAGGATCCGAGAAGTCCAGAAAGGCTTCTACGGACATGTTGAGGTGATTAAGAGAGTTGGTGATTTCCCAATCTTGTTGTTCATGTGATTCAACCAGAGCTTCAATACGGGCGTCCATCCGAGTCGAAAATGAATTAAACCTTTCATTTTGGGTATGAAGCTCAACCCTAATCTGCTCCATTTGAGTGTCTTGACTCCTCATGAAGTTTTGTTGATCTAACTGCATTGACTGCAGCATATTGATGACTTCAGAGTTGTCCGAAGGCGGAGGAGGTGATGTGTGCTGGGAAGGTTGATAGTCTTGAGGGTAGCCGTGATATGGGTCATAGAATCTACCCAGGGTAGTCCAGCCTGTATATTGCCATTCACCCCATCCTTGATTTGTAGAATCGCCTTCTTGTGCTTCTGATGGAGCTGAATACTGGACCCAATCGGTATTTGGAGGTGTATCTTAAACTGGAGATTGATGATAGTCTTGAGACTCACAGATAGGTTGTTATATCTCTGCAGTTGTATCTTCTTCTTCATCGTCTTCTTCACCTTGCTCTTCACTTTCTTCTTCAGAGCTTTCATCGGAACTGTCACGAGGCACCGGAGGAATATTGGCGCGACGGACAAATCTGTATGATCGTTGTTCATCACACCAAAAATATCCCATCATTGCAAGGGTTTTGGTGCTAAATTCTTTGTCAGAGGGGACTGAGACACAAGGAAATGTTGGGTATACAACATTTGCAGCGGCAAGAATTTCCGAAATAAACGACCCATAGGCTAAAGCAGTGCCTCTACTTGAGTCTCTCAGAGCAAAAATCCTGCTAGCAATATAGTATGGCCAGTTTATTTTGATCTTGTGTTTCAATATATAGATGAGATGTACCTCAGCTTGTTCGACACGGGACAATCCACCCTTTTTCGGTCGTAGTATGCGAGCGACGATCCACTGAAGGATGCGCTCCCCTGTACTGAGTTTTGTAACACGGTGGGAGAACTGACTTTAAACAATGTTGCGGATAGCAAGAGTCGCCACCGACTTTTATTTTATCCATAAGGAAAGGTTATAAAAGAATAGGAAAGACCTTAGAGAATATTTTGGGTCCGGGGGGTAGGTTATGAAAAGGGAAGGTGTTAGCACCCTTTTCATCCATGGTTATCCATGGGCTCTTAGGTACTTAAGCTCACTTTTGAATTGTTTTGAAAGTGTAGTGTGTGAATAGAAAATTTTCAGAATAGTTAATAAATAATCCATGTAAGGATGTGTTAAGAACTTGTTTGAAAACTTGTTGAAAATTTGTTTAAGTGTGAAACAGTTTTGAAGTGAGCAAGTATCTAGGAGTAGTCTACCCTAATGTTTTAAGGTCTTTCTTATTCTTTATCCTTTCCTTAGTAAGACTATCCCTATTATAATGGAGTAGGTAGTCCTTACTTTGGATGTTAAGGGACATGTGAGGGACAATTTGACTTTGAAGGCCATTGTGGGATGTAATAAGCACATATAAGGGGCCATCATCATTTTTCGAAAGGGACTCGATTCGTAAAGGCAACCATAAGGGACTTTGATGATTTTTCTATTTGAGGGACTTGCTTTATACACCCCACTTAACCATTATTCGTAGGCAACTTGATGGATATCCTTAGGAAGTGAGACGGCGATTAAAATCGACTTACGTGTGTGACGTGTTTATTTTAATTATCTTTATTTAAAAGTGATCTAAATTTATTTTAATATTACATACATGTTGTTACACTCCCTAATTACTAACCATAATAATAATTAAATAATTAAACAACTTTACATCCAAGAAACAATTACAAAATAATAAGCAAAATAATTAAATAGAAAAGATAAATAAAATATAAATAAGCAATAATAAATAATAAAGGGGGTTAGTAAGCAATATTTGACAAAATAATAAGCATGATTAGAATATAAATGGGTTAGTAAATAAGAATAAACAAAATTAATCCAAATATTATAATAATAAGAAATTAACAATTTTTTAATATAATCAACTAAAAAAAACAAATATGAATAAACAATTGTTTTAATTTACAAATTATTAAATTATATTTTAATCATGAAGTTACTACAAAAAATCTAATTATTATAAGCACAATTATTTATAAACTAAAGTTATGTAAAAAAATATTTATAAGTATATTTACAAAAATTTGTAAGAATTATAGTAAACATACATACATAATAATTATATTAGAAAATAACATTAAAAAAAAATAGGATTAGATTTGTATTAAAAAATATTTTTAGAGTTTTATGAAATTAGGGTTTATATGAGAAATAAATTTTTAGGGTTTATATAAAAAAAATAGGATTTAGTTATATACAAAAATTTTCTAATTTATACATATTACAATTTAGACATAAAATATAGAAACAAAATTTGTGAAAAAAAACATATTTTTTAAAATTAAAGAAAACAGACATATTTTATTATTATTTATTTATTATTGAGAAATATACATAATATATTTAATTTTTAATATTATAATATTTAAATCAAATAAAAGGAAAGAAAAAAAAAGCAGAAACTTACCTGGCTGAGGTTTGAACCCAGACCAGCTTGATTTCCAGGAAGCACAACAACCATCAGGCTGCGGATTTTGCAACGTTTTCTCCTACGAATATTGTTACGAGTTCTTCCACCCTGCGAAACACAAACTTCATCCAAACGGCAAAATTTCACAAAATTGATTGCACCATTGTATTGCTACTGAGTTTTTCAATCGTCCTATGTTTTTCAAATCCATTTATCATTTGAAAATCGTGAAACCCTAAAGAGGGCCGAAAACCCTAATCATGGTGAATTCTTGTTCCTGCAATGAAAATCCAATTGAACCACCCAGAATCGTTCTAGAGTTCATTCTAAACATCCTACAACAATCAAAAACAGTTTAAACATGATAAATCAATGGATTCGAAAACAAAATATTCAAGGTCAAGATGAACTCGGGTTGAGCAATTGGGTGTGTATATGATGCATATGGATGATGATTTATGATCAGAAGAGTCCAAGGAAGCTTGCTATGTCTTCCAAATACCTTGCAATGCTCTGAATTTGAGAACCCGAATATGACTTTTTGAAAGATTTTTGTGCTTTTGATCTTACCTTTAGGCTGCTGCAAATTCGTGTCTAGGGTTATGTTTGTGCTTAGTATATATGTGTGATGGATTTAGGTCAGAATCATTGATGTGTTGTGTGGATATTTGATCCAAAAAATATTCAAAAAGATCATTGTATAAATTTCAAATATTTGATCATGAGTGCTTGCTATTTTGGGAGAGATCACATGATTTCCTTCTCATTCTAATTCAATCAATGATTATGAATTTCTAGAAACAAAATCTTCACCCAAAAATAGATTTTTATATTTTTTATTTATTTAAAATGATTTTTATGAATTAAATCAATAATAAATAAATAAAAAATAATAATTTGGGAGAGATCACATGATTTCCTTCTCATTCTAATTCAATCAATGATTATGAATTTCTAGAAACAAAATCTTCACCCAAAAATAGATTTTTATATTTTTTATTTATTTAAAATGATTTTTATGAATTAAATCAATAATAAATAAATAAAAAATAATAATTTGGAAGAGATCACATGATTTCCTTCTCATTCTAATTCAATCAATGATTATGAATTTCTAGAAACAAAATCTTCACCCAAAAATAGATTTTTATATTTTTTATTTATTTAAAATGATTTTTATGAATTAAATCAATAATAAATAAATAAAAAATAATAATTTGGGAGAGATCACATGATTTCCTTCTCATTCTAATTCAATCAAAATCTTCACCCAAAAATAGATTTTTATATTTTTTATTTATTTAAAATGATTTTTATGAATTAAATCAATAATAAATAAATAAAAAATAATAATTTGGGAGAGATCACATGATTTCCTTCTCATTCTAATTCAATCAATGATTATGAATTTCTAGAAACAAAATCTTCACCTAAAAATAGATTTTTATATTTTTTATTTATTTAAAATGATTCTTATGAATTAAATCAATAATAAATAAATAAAAAATAATAATTTGGGAGAGATCACATGATTTCCTTCTCATTCGAATTCAATCAATGATTATGAATTTCTAGAAACAAAATCTTCACCCAAAAATAGATTTTTATATTTTTTATTTATTTAAAATGATTTTTATGAATTAAATCAATAATAAATAAATAAAAAATAATAATTTGGGAGAGATCACATGATTTCCTTCTCATTCTAATTCAATCAATGATTATGAATTTCTAGAAACAAAATCTTCACCCAAAAATAGATTTTTATATTTTTTATTTATTTAAAATGATTTTTATGAATTAAATCAATAATAAATAAATAAAAAATAATAAAAATGATGAATTTTGGTCAATTGGGTCGTGCACCATGTTATGAGATGGATTGGGTCATAAATTAGGCAGCCCATTTGGAAAGAAATACTTCTAAGCCTCCATTTTCAACATAAACCATCACAAAACTGCCCAACTTTGCAAGGGCACATTTCTCTCAATTTTAAAGGTATGATGGTGTTCTTGGACTTTTTGGAAAGCTTGAAGAGTCCTCTAAACAACCCCATTGGTTTCAGGTCCATATCATTTACCAATCTCAAGTTATGCCCTTTTGAAGTTGTTGACTTTTTGTTGACTTTTGAAATGACCCATAATGTCTTAGATCATATCTTTCAAATAAAGCATTTTTGGGCTTAACCTTCAACATCAAAGTTGTAGAGAATTCAATTTCCTTCAAAATGAACTTTGGATGGAGACTTGGTGATGAAGTATGTGAAAGTTATGCCTGGTCAAAGTTTAGTTGACTTTTACTGAGGAAACCCTAATTTAGAAACTCCTGATTATTGATGATCTGGAATCTCCTTGATGAATCATGATCAACCCTTGATCAAATGATGAATTTTACTTCATATACTTGATGTTGGCAAGAAATCATGAAGTTTGACTTTGGTTTGACCACAGTTGACCTCAGTTTGACTTTTTAACTGCATTGACTGCTTTTGACTTATCTGATCATTTGACTGAGCAAACTTTTGAGAAAAGTCTTGAAACTTGACATGGGGGTTCTTATACACATATAAGATGTTATGAAGCTCACTTGAAGTCTTGGAAGTCCATTTAGCCTGATTAAAGTCAAAACCCTAGTTTTGGATGCACTGCTTAGGAGGTGCATTGTCTGAGGGAATTGTCAACTCTTCTGACCAATTGTGAATTTTGTGAACCTTGTGAACCTTCTTGGAACACAAATTCTTGTATTGTGAGGGCAAATTTTGGGGTGCAACAACTGCCCCTGTTCAATTTTCTGAAACCTGAGGGGTTAGATTGGTATATTTGCCAGTCGTAACCTGGAAGGTTGAAGGGGATTGAACACAAAAGCCCAAAAATTTGCACTCACCAGTGCATGGAGTGATATTGATGGTTGGTTGAACATGATTGAGTGGGCTTAAAGATGCCACTAGGGGAAAGTTCTTCAGTAGTATAATGAGAACTGTCAGGAGTCTGGAGTAATACTGATGTAACAGCATGTCTTCATGAGGATAGAGCAATCAATAATGATAACCCTAAAGCAGTCTTGAAGTGATAAATCTGACCTCAGGAGGATAGAGCAATCAATAGCTCTAAAGCAGTCTTGAAGTAATAATGGCTTCAGGAGGATAGAGCAATCAATAGCTCTAAAGCAGTCTTGAAGTAATAGAATGGCTTCAGTAGGATAGAGCAATCAACAGCTCTAAAGCAGTCTTGAAATAATAATGTGATATGTCTTCAGGAGGATAGAGCAATCAATAGCCCTAAAGCAGTCTTGAAGTAATGATTTCAGGAGGATAGAGCAATGGATAGCTCTAAAGCAATCTTGAAATAATAATGTAGTTTCAGGAGGATAGAGCAATGGATAACTCTAAAGCAGTCTTGAAATAATTAGATGGCTTCAGGAGGATAGAGCAATGAATAGCTCTAAAGCAGTCTTGAAGTAGTAATATGACCTCATGAGGATAGAGCAATGAATAGCTCTAAAGCAGTCTTGAAGTAATAGGATGATTTCAGGAGGATAGAGCAATCAGTAGCTCTAAAGCAGTCTTGAAGTAATGATTTCAGGAGGATAGAGCAATGGATAGCCCTAAAGCAGTCTTGAAATAATTAGATGGCTTCAGGAGGATAGAGCAATGAATAGCTCTAAAGCAGTCTTGAAATAATAATGTGACCTCATGAGGATAGAGCAATGAATAGCTCTAAAGCAGTCCTGAAGTAATAGGATGATTTCAGGAGGATAGAGCAATCAGTAGCTCCAAAGCAGTCTTGAAGTCATGAGAGGCTATCAGGAGGATAAAATAACCCTGAGGTTACAATAAAGCAGTCCAAAGTAATGAGAAGCTCATCAGGAGGATAAAGTAACCCTGAGGTTACAATAAAGCAGTCCCAAAGATCATAAGCTTGTTTGTTGGATAATTAACCTGAAAACAAGGTAGCATTCTGTATAACAACATTAGTTTATGCTTTATGTATGCATGTATGACATGATGCGCTTAGGTAATGTACTATAGACATATATGTTATGGTATGATGTAAATGATGTATGTATGATATGACACTGCTGGAAGTGTCTGGATATCCTTGTATAACAACTGCTGGCCAAGGAAAATAAATCCCGATTCGTTGTTGAAGAATACATAACCCTCCGTCTGCTGGGGATAACAAGGTATAGATAACCTCCCGTTGTTGGGGATAACAAGGTATAGATAACCTCCCGTTGTTGGGGATAGTAGGGTATAGATAACCTTCGTTTTCGTTTGATAGTAGGATAAGTATAACATCCCGTCTTCGTTCATCGTGCCCTTATTGGAAAATAATTTCCCGTATATCCGTATGAGGATAAAAGAGATGGATATAAATTCCAGGGGAGATTAGACTTTGTGAAAATGGATTAGTCCTACTGATGGTTTGTAACTGCCTTGTAAAGATGAACCGGCGAAGCTTCGTTGAAATCCTTCCCTCGTTCGTCCTTAGTAAATACTATTACTGCATTTTCATGCATTTCTGGTAAACATCAATCATATTCAAAGGCATACATACATTCAAACACAACCAATGGACGTTTCGCTTATGTAAATAGGGTAAAAGTAAATCTGGATTCAAAAGATGGAGTTTATTTATATCAAAAGTGACCCATACACGGGTAAGTTTGGACAAGGAGACATAAACCCTAGTAAGAGAATTTGGTCATGAAGTTTTACAAAAAGAATCAGCTATGTGGGAAATAATCCTATTGAGTTTCAATTCTACTATTGCCACTCAAGTATCTCATCTTCTTGCTGTTGAGACGGAAACGATTGGATTGAGCTTCATCTGTTTGAGCTTGATTAAGTAGTACAACTGGTTGCAATTTCATGAGTGATCCAAACGAGACATAGTCATACGCTTTAATCCCTAACTTTTGCCTGGATTGCCCTTTCAGGTTTTCAATCCACCGGGATACCCTTTTTTGCCCAAGCCGCCTTTTCAGGTTTTCGACTTGCCGGGTGTACATCTTTTTATATATATATCCCTAATTTTTGCCCAAACCCTTTTGGTTTGCCGGGATGCCCTTATTTTTGCCTAGGCCTGTCAACCTAGCGGGTCTCTTTTTATGCGTAGTATTTTTTAACTATGTCTGCGTTTACAGGTTGTGGGAAGTCTTCACCATCCATTGTAGTCAGTATCATGGCACCTCCTGAGAACACTGTCTTGACTACAAATGGTCCCTCATATGTTGGAGTCCACTTGCCCCTTCAGTGTCAATCTCATTGCAGTATGCAGGCTTCTCAAATCTATCAATGGTAATCTTGGGAGCTTCATCATCCCAGCTGATCTCAAACATAGATGCCATGGTGGCCAATGCGTCTGCCAACTGATTCTCTCCTCGTGGAATATGTCCAAAAGTAATCTCTTTGAAATGTGGGATCAAGGACAACACATGTTCTCTGTAAGGAATGAGGTTATCATGCTTTGTATCCCAATCTCCTTTAATCTGACTTACTACCAGAGCTGAATCTCCATACACCTCAAGGAACTGAATCTTCATGTCAATAGCAACTTGCATACCCATGATACATGCCTCATACTCAGCCATGTTATTGGTACAAAGTCTGGCAGTAATCGGGGTATGACAACCTTCAGGGGAACTAATCACAACACCAACACCATTACCATGTGCATTGGAGGCACCATCAAAAACCATAGTCCATCGAGATCCTTGTTCAGGTCCGTCATATTGTCCAGGTTCTTTGGTAACAGACATAATGTCTTCATCAGGGAACTCAAAATTCATTGACTGGTAATCACCTACTGCTTGATGAGCCAAATGATCAGCAACAACACTCCCCTTAATGGCCTTCTGAGTAGTATACTGTATATCATATTCCGTCAAGATCATTTGCCATCTTGCAATTCTTCCGGAGAGAGCAGGTTTCTCAAATATGTACTTGATTGGATCCACCTTCGAAATCAACAAGGTAGTATGGGTCAACATATACTGTCTTAGTCGGCGAGCAGCCCATGCCAAAGCGCAGCAAGTTTTCTCGAGCAGTGAGTATCTTGTTTCACAGTCGGTAAACTTTTTGCTAAGGTAGTATATTGCCTGCTCTTTTCGACCAGACTCGTCATGTTGCCCCAATACACACCCCATTGAGTTGTCTAATACTGTTAAATACATAATCAAGGGTCTTCCATCAACTGGTGGCATTAAAATTGGAGGTTCTAGCAAATATCTCTTGATTTCATCAAAGGCAGTCTGGCACTCATCATTCCATTCCATCACCTGATCTTTCTTCAACAACTTGAAGATTGGCTCACAGATGGTAGTTAATTGGGAAATAAATCTTGCAATGTAGTTCAATCGTCCCAGGAAACCTCTAACCTCCTTCTCAGTACGGGGAGCTGGCATCTCTCGTATAGCTTTCAATTTTGCAGGATCCACTTCAATACCTTTTCCACTGACAATGAAACCCAGGAGCTTTCCAGATCTAACTCCAAAAGTACACTTGTTTGGATTTAATCTCAACCTGTATTTCTTCAACCTCTCAAACAACTTGTGCAGATGATCAAGATGTTGTTCTTCATTCTGAGACCTGGCTATCATATCATCCACATATACCTCTATCTCATGATGAATCATATCATGAAACAAAGCCACCATAGCACGCTGATATGTTGCCCTTGCATTCTTCAAACCAAATGGCATTACCTTATAGCAAAAGGTGCCCCACTGTGTCACAAATGTAGTCTTCTCCATATCTTCAGGTGCCATCTTGATTTGATTGTAACCAGAGAAACCATCCATAAAAGAGAATACCTTATGCTGAGCAGTGTTGTCTAAATCAGCCCCTATCTGGACCTCTTTTCTGTTTTCTTCAGTTCCCAGATTCACAACTTCGACTGGCTCTTCATGTGGCTGTATAGCTTTCTCTTCTTGTTGTAACAACCTAGCAAGCTCTACAGGTATTTCACAATCGTCCTCGTTTCCGTCTTCAGTTTGATAGATCGGATTCTCGAAATTGTAATTGGCAATAGTAGAACTGTTATCAACTGGATCCAGAGTGGATGAGGATCTGTATTTTAGTGACGTGGGTGTGTGTAAGAACACATAGCTGATAAAGCAAAAATAAAAGAAAAAGAAAGACAAGGAACGCAATATTTACGAAAACGAAACGTCCACTGATTTTATCGAATGAAGTATGCAAATGAAATGACAACCCGTAACAAGCACACCATTGTGCCCCGGGTAAGGCACATGGCTTGAAAGTTTTAATTGTTCCAGAAATTACAAATTTAAAAACATAACACAATAATAGTATTTACTCCTGACTAAAGGAGATAGGGATAACATCTTCAGCTGTCCAATTATTGAGTCCAGCACCCACAGTAGGAAAAATCCATGCCTCCAAGTTGTAGTCTTCATCTTGATCTCCCACAGCATTGATAACCCCTTGATTGGTGATACGAACAGCACGGGCACGACGGACAGCCTTCTGGGACTCTGCAGTGAAACCCAAACCAAACTTGTCAGACTTGTATGGAATATCAGGAAGCTGACCCCAAATAGTACAACCACCTTCTTCCACCACAGCTTTTGCATCATTGAGGGAGGCCATTGCCATTGTTGGAGGGTTTCTGATGACCACAGGAACCTTCTTCACAGCAGGAGGAGTCACACAATCCTTAACAGCCCAGGGAACCACTTCAAATGACTGACATGGAGTTTCAATGTATTCACCTTCTACTTCCAGATACTTGAAAGTGTTTACATGGCTGACAAAGTATTCTTCCTCTCCAAAGACAGTAACAACTTTTCCATTCACCGGATATCTCAACTTTTGATGTAATGTGGAGGTCACAGCACCTGCCCCATGGATCCAGGGACGACCAAGCAGACATGAGTACGAAGGACGAATATCCATCACATAGAATGTAGCAGTAAACACCTGAGAGCCAACCTTGATTGGAAGATCAATTTCCCCATGCACTACTCTTCTAGAACCATCAAAAGCCTTTACCACAATATTACTGGGCTTCAATACCGTATCTTCAGGACTCAGCTTGTTCAGGACTTCCTTAGGCAACACATTCAGAGAGGAACCATTGTCTATCAGCACATGAGACAGGGTAGCGCCCCTGCATTCAATTGAAATATGCAAGGCCCTGTTATGATCCCTCTTGGCAGGGGTCAAGTCAGCATCAGAAAATCCTAACCCGTTGTCATAGGTCAGGTGAGCAACACAATTCTCAAACTGGTCCACAGAAATTGCACTAGGTGCATGAGCCATCTTTAGAAACTTGATCAATGACTTGGCATGAGCCTCAGAACATAATAACAGGGAGAGCATAGAAATCTTTGAGGGAGTATGCCCCAGCTGATCAACAATATCATAATCACTCTTGCGAATGATTTTCAATACTTCTTCCATCTGCTTAGAGAGGTCATCAGCAGCTGGCACATCAGTAGATACAGGCTCAATAACAGGACCCTTGCCCCGAGCATCAGTGGTGGAAGTAACAGCAGGAGTAACTGCACTCTTAGAAGCAACTGGAGGAGAGAAGACTCTTCCACTACGAGTGATCTTGCTAGATCCAGCAATATTATCAATGTCAACAGGCATATCAGGTAAAGGCTCCTGCTTGACACCATGGATGTAAACATCAGACCCATAGTGCCAAGGCACAGCTTTGTCAGATGTATAAGGAATAGGACCAGGAGTGGTAATGATCAGAGGAGCTACTCTGGCTTCAGCAACAACTTTCACAGGCCCTTCAGCAGTAATCTTGATTGGGCCCTGATGAGTGATTTTAATGGGACCCTTTGAAGTGATTCTTAGTGGTACTTTGTCAACCATGTCAACCTCTTCAATCTTCTTACCTTGAGTCAGATGATCCACCATACTTTCTACAGATGCTGGTCTTCTTTCAAACACTATAGTATATTTATCCATGAGACGTTGAATCCCATCTCTCAAAATGAAGCAACTATCCGGCTTATAGGTACAATATAGACAATCTTCATGACAACCTGGAAAGATCCCAGCTTGTACTAGCCTCTTTTTGATAACAGACAATGGTGTGCTCAACTCCATAACTGAATAGACATGCAGATCTTCATCAATATCTTCATCAATGGCGTTGACAGTCTTCTCGTGATTTGGCATTGGAGCTGTAATCACATTTGGAGTACCTGGTGGATCAAACTCAATTTCTCCAGCATCAATCATATCCTGAATTTTGTTCTTCAAGACCCAGCAGTTATTAGTATCATGTCCTGGACAGTTTGAATGATATGCACATCGTGCATTGGGATTGTACTTGGGAGAGGTAACATTGGGATTCTGAGGAGCCTCCCTCAGGGTAATAAGTTCAGCCTTCAACAAGTGTTGCAATGCCTGAGCCATTGACATGTTGATCTTCGTGAACTGTCTTCTAGCCCTCTGTTGGTTGCCTTGAGGCTGCTCTGTTGTTGCAGGAGTTGGATTTGAAATATGAACTGCACTAACAGACTGATGCCTTCTGTTACGATCAGGCTGACCATACACAGCATTAGATTCTTTCTTCCCAGTGGGAGGCTTCTTTGCAGCACCTGATGAAGAAGTGCCCACTTGGATCTTACCACTCTTGATACCATTCTCTACTCGCTCTCCTGTCATGATCAACTCAGTGAAGCCAGATGATGAGCTTCCAATGAGATGACTGTAAAACGGACCATTCAGCGTACACATGAACATATCAACCAACTCCCTATCAGTCAAAGGGGGTTGAACTCTTCCAGCTAAGTCTCCCCACTTCTGAGCATACTCCTTAAAGCTTTCTTTGGCACCCATAGACATGCTTTGAAGCTGCATGCGAGTGGGGGCTAAATCAGCATTGTATTGATACTGCTTGTAGAAAGCTTCAGCAAGGTCATTCCAATCTCTGATGTTGACACTCTCCAACTGATAATACCACTCTAGCTGAGCTCCAGATAAACTCTCTTGAAAGAAATGGATCCACAACTTTTTATCAGCAGTGTGGGGTTGCATTCTTCTGACATAAGACCTCAGATGCAACTTGGGACAAGAGACCCCATCATAGACAACAAATGTAGGAACTTTGAACCCAATGGGTATGACCACCCCAGATATCAAGCTCAAATCCTCAAAATCCAGCCCAGATGATTTCTGTAATTCCATAGCATCCATTCTATCCACCAGCATCTTGAATTTGTCTTCGTTAGGCTCATGGTAGTAGTTAGCCTCAGAATCAGAGTCCCCCATAGTGTTGTGGAGACTGCCTCTCTCCTGCTCAGATTCTTCAGATTCATAGTCTTCAACATGTTCCTTGGTCTTGACAGGACCTTTGAACCTTCTTCCCATGTTGAGCAACCCAGCAGACCTTCTAGTCTTCTTTGTCTTCTTGGCCAGCAGTGCCTTCAAATCATCTTGCCCCTTGGATAGGTTCAAGATCAGCTCTTGGAACTGTGCATTCTGTGCCTGAAGATCCTTAACTGATTGTTCAAGTGCCATTGCTGAAATAAACAGCGAGAAGATGAGAAACCTGTGCACAATTACAAACCTGTGATGCAATGATATGGGAATGCATATGCAATGTTTTCAAGGACCGCAGGATTTAAATTTGCTTAAACAAACAAGAAAGTAACTTTTTATTAGTAATAACTTGTTTTGCCTTTTAGGCTTACAAAAAATGAAAACGAAATAAGTACAAAAGATGGGGTTTTAAGTCTCCCATGGACGTTTCCTCTTTGTGTTGAGGTATGAGTTGAGGTTTCGTTCCTCATGAAGTAGCTTTGTTAGCTCTAGGATCCTTGCTTGGCTTGCTTTGTAATGAGCCTCGAAAGTATCCCTTTGCTCTTTCAGTTGGATCCATGATCTCTGCAAATCTTCCATATCAGTAGGCATGTCTGGGTGAAGGATGGTATAAGTTGTGTCTCCTTCAGCAACAGGTTCCATGGTAACTGGTAGGATGGCAGGATATGGCATCATGAGTGTCTGAGCACGAAATCGTACCCATCTGAGATAAGCCTTCATAGGAATGGTGTACTTAGGCTCCAGTGTCTTGCTGTCAATCCTGTTTACCTTTCCCCAAGTTCGTATGAATCTCTGACGGTAACCCTGAAGATCGTTGTCGTAATCAAACACAATGCCCTGAATCAACATGTCATGTGGACCATCGCTCCGGGCGTAACCAAACTGTCGTAAAGCTAGAGATGGGTTGTAGGTGATGCCTCCTCTTATGCCTAGAAGTGGCACATTAGGAAACTCCCCACAACGGTCAATGATGGTGACATTCTCCATAGATCTGGAGCACCAATGGATGTCTGAGTGAGAAAGTGACATGATCCTCTTGGACCATCTGAACCCTTGCTCATTCTTCATTACTGAGCGAGGAAGGTGAGAAATAAACCACCTAGAAAGTAAAGGTATGCAGCACATCAAAGTTCCTCTTGCCCTTGTAGTACGGGTGTGAAGAGAATGTAGGATGACTCAGGAACATGTTGATGGCATGAACGTCTATGAACTGATCAGGATTGGGGAACAACACTAAGCCATAAATCAATAAGGCTAAGATCTCCTCAAAAGCATCGTAGCTCATAGCCTTCAAGAACATTTGAGCTTTATCCACTAGTACCTTGGCAAGAATACCTTTAACTCCACTTCTCGTCTCTAGAACAATGTCAGACTTCTTCAGATGTAGAGCTGCAGCAATAACTTCTGGTTTAAGCTCCTTCTCTAAGCCTGTGAATGGCTTCTGATCAAGAACAGGTATACCCAGAAGTTTAGAGAACTCCTCCATGGTTGGAACCAGCTGATAATCAGGAAATGTAAAGCAATGGTGCTTAGGGTCAAAGAACTGAAACAGCACACTCATCATGTCTTCACTGAACCCTGAAGTAACTAGATCCAATAAGTGACCATGTCTCTTGTTGAACTGGGAATGATCAGGCACTAGGGAAACCAACTCCTTGAGCTTAGCAGGTATCCCTACAAAGTTGATCCTGATGGTGTTTCTACGAGCAGAAGCCATGACCTGCAACAAAGAACAAAGATAAATCCTTTGGTCCTTGAAATGGTTAGGGAAAATAATATGCTTATGATGCATGATGATGTCATGATGTCATGCTCAATCACAAACATGTGGCACACACAAACAAGTCACACCATTGCCCTAGGTTTAAAGGCTTGCATGAGGTTCAAAGGCAAGTACCCTCCCCTGAAGTTAGATGGTTCACCCTGTCCTACAAAAGTAACCAGGTTCTAAGGGATCTCAATATCATTGATCCTTCACAAGGGTGGTTGTTCAGAAGGCAACTTACTTGCCAACCAAAACCCTCCAAGTTTAAGATCTCAATGAGCGTAGTATCGAGTGTCAACCAACTTCAGTCTGCACCAAAGCCGGTTACCTCACTACTTTCTAAAGGCCAAGATGAGTTAACTAGGGTTCTAAAAGTCAGTTAGTGCATTGACAACATATGGCAACCTCAATATTATCCTCAACTTGACTTAAGGAATATAAGCACCAACCAAGAAGTCGCACTAACTATGGCCACCAGATCAACCGTATCGATATACGTCGTACAGTTTCCTTGGTCTATTGCCATTTACCTAAGGTACACTAGATCCGGGTTAGGACCTTTCACACATAAGAGCACCCCAACAATATAATAATAAAGCAAACAAGGCAAACAATTTAAAGTGATCTTAATTCCTAAGGGTACCCCTCTTAAATAGGTCCCCAGCAGAGTCGCCAGTTCTGTAACACGGTGGGAGAACTGACTTTAAACAATGTTGCGGATAGCAAGAGTCGCCACCGACTTTTATTTTATCCATAAGGAAAGGTTATAAAAGAACAGGAAAGACCTTAGAGAATATTTTGGGTCCGGGGGGTAGGTTATGAAAAGGGAAGGTGTTAGCACCCTTTTCATCCATGGTTATCCATGGGCTCTTAGGTACTTAAGCTCACTTTTGAATTGTTTTGAAAGTGTAGTGTGTGAATAGAAAATTTTCAGAATAGTTAATAAATAATCCATGTAAGGATGTGTTAAGAACTTGTTTGAAAACTTGTTGAAAATTTGTTTAAGTGTGAAACAGTTTTGAAGTGAGCAAGTATCTAGGAGTAGTCTACCCTAATGTTTTAAGGTCTTTCTTATTCTTTATCCTTTCCTTAGTAAGACTATCCCTATTATAATGGAGTAGGTAGTCCTTACTTTGGATGTTAAGGGACATGTGAGGGACAATTTGACTTTGAAGGCCATTGTGGGATGTAATAAGCACATATAAGGGGCCATCATCATTTTTCGAAAGGGACTCGATTCGTAAAGGCAACCATAAGGGACTTTGATGATTTTTCTATTTGAGGGACTTGCTTTATACACCCCACTTAACCATTATTCGTAGGCAACTTGATGGATATCCTTAGGAAGTGAGACGGCGATTAAAATCGACTTACGTGTGTGACGTGTTTATTTTAATTATCTTTATTTAAAAGTGATCTAAATTTATTTTAATATTACATACATGTTGTTACACTCCCTAATTACTAACCATAATAATAATTAAATAATTAAACAACTTTACATCCAAGAAACAATTACAAAATAATAAGCAAAATAATTAAATAGCAAAGATAAATAAAATATAAATAAGCAATAATAAATAATAAAGGGGGTTAGTAAGCAATATTTGACAAAATAATAAGCATGATTAGAATATAAATGGGTTAGTAAATAAGAATAAACAAAATTAATCCAAATATTATAATAATAAGAAATTAACAATTTTTTAATATAATCAACTAAAAAAAACAAATATGAATAAACAATTGTTTTAATTTACAAATTATTAAATTATATTTTAATCATGAAGTTACTACAAAAAATCTAATTATTATAAGCACAATTATTTATAAACTAAAGTTATGTAAAAAAATATTTATAAGTATATTTACAAAAATTTGTAAGAATTATAGTAAACATACATACATAATAATTATATTAGAAAATAACATTAAAAAAAAATAGGATTAGATTTGTATTAAAAAATATTTTTAGAGTTTTATGAAATTAGGGTTTATATGAGAAATAAATTTTTAGGGTTTATATAAAAAAAATAGGATTTAGTTATATACAAAAATTTTCTAATTTATACATATTACAATTTAGACATAAAATATAGAAACAAAATTTGTGAAAAAAAACATATTTTTTAAAATTAAAGAAAACAGACATATTTTATTATTATTTATTTATTATTGAGAAATATACATAATATATTTAATTTTTAATATTATAATATTTAAATCAAATAAAAGGAAAGAAAAAAAAAGCGAAAACTTACCTGGCTGAGGTTTGAACCCAGGCCAGCTTGATTTCCAGGAAGCACAACAACCATCAGGCTGCGGATTTTGCAACGTTTTCTCCTACGAATATTGTTACGAGTTCTTCCACCCTGCGAAACACAAACTTCATCCAAACGGCAAAATTTCACAAAATTGATTGCACCATTGTATTGCTACTGAGTTTTTCAATCGTCCTATGTTTTTCAAATCCATTTATCATTTGAAAATCGTGAAACCCTAAAGAGGGCCGAAAACCCTAATCATGGTGAATTCTTGTTCCTGCAATGAAAATCCAATTGAACCACCCAGAATCGTTCTAGAGTTCATTCTAAACATCCTACAACAATCAAAAACAGTTTAAACATGATAAATCAATGGATTCGAAAACAAAATATTCAAGGTCAAGATGAACTCGGGTTGAGCAATTGGGTGTGTATATGATGCATATGGATGATGATTTATGATCAGAAGAGTCCAAGGAAGCTTGCTATGTCTTCCAAATACCTTGCAATGCTCTGAATTTGAGAACCCGAATATGACTTTTTGAAAGATTTTTGTGCTTTTGATCTTACCTTTAGGCTGCTGCAAATTCGTGTCTAGGGTTATGTTTGTGCTTAGTATATATGTGTGATGGATTTAGGTCAGAATCATTGATGTGTTGTGTGGATATTTGATCCAAAAAATATTCAAAAAGATCATTGTATAAATTTCAAATATTTGATCACGAGTGCTTGCTATTTTGGGAGAGATCACATGATTTCCTTCTCATTCTAATTCAATCAATGATTATGAATTTCTAGAAACAAAATCTTCACCCAAAAATAGATTTTTATATTTTTTATTTATTTAAAATGATTTTTATGAATTAAATCAATAATAAATAAATAAAAAATAATAATTTGGGAGAGATCACATGATTTCCTTCTCATTCTAATTCAATCAATGATTATGAATTTCTAGAAACAAAATCTTCACCCAAAAATAGATTTTTATATTTTTTATTTATTTAAAATGATTTTTATGAATTAAATCAATAATAAATAAATAAAAAATAATAATTTGGAAGAGATCACATGATTTCCTTCTCATTCTAATTCAATCAATGATTATGAATTTCTAGAAACAAAATCTTCACCCAAAAATAGATTTTTATATTTTTTATTTATTTAAAATGATTTTTATGAATTAAATCAATAATAAATAAATAAAAAATAATAATTTGGGAGAGATCACATGATTTCCTTCTCATTCTAATTCAATCAAAATCTTCACCCAAAAATAGATTTTTATATTTTTTATTTATTTAAAATGATTTTTATGAATTAAATCAATAATAAATAAATAAAAAATAATAATTTGGGAGAGATCACATGATTTCCTTCTCATTCTAATTCAATCAATGATTATGAATTTCTAGAAACAAAATCTTCACCCAAAAATAGATTTTTATATTTTTTATTTATTTAAAATGATTCTTATGAATTAAATCAATAATAAATAAATAAAAAATAATAATTTGGGAGAGATCACATGATTTCCTTCTCATTCGAATTCAATCAATGATTATGAATTTCTAGAAACAAAATCTTCACCCAAAAATAGATTTTTATATTTTTTATTTATTTAAAATGATTTTTATGAATTAAATCAATAATAAATAAATAAAAAATAATAATTTGGGAGAGATCACATGATTTCCTTCTCATTCTAATTCAATCAATGATTATGAATTTCTAGAAACAAAATCTTCACCCAAAAATAGATTTTTATATTTTTTATTTATTTAAAATGATTTTTATGAATTAAATCAATAATAAATAAATAAAAAATAATAAAAATGATGAATTTTGGTCAATTGGGTCGTGCACCATGTTATGAGATGGATTGGGTCATAAATTAGGCAGCCCATTTGGAAAGAAATACTTCTAAGCCTCCATTTTCAACATAAACCATCACAAAACTGCCCAACTTTGCAAGGGCACATTTCTCTCAATTTTAAAGGTATGATGGTGTTCTTGGACTTTTTGGAAAGCTTGAAGATTCCTCTAAACAACCCCATTGGTTTCAGGTCCATATCATTTACCAATCTCAAGTTATGCCCTTTTGAAGTTGTTGACTTTTTGTTGACTTTTGAAATGACCCATAATGTCTTAGATCATATCTTTCAAATAAAGCATTTTTGGGCTTAACCTTCAACATCAAAGTTGTAGAGAATTCAATTTCCTTCAAAATGAACTTTGGATGGAGACTTGGTGATGAAGTATGTGAAAGTTATGCCTGGTCAAAGTTCAGTTGACTTTTACTAAGGAAACCCTAATTTAGAAACTCCTGATTATTGATGATCTGGAATCTCCTTGATGAATCATGATCAACCCTTGATCAAATGATGAATTTTACTTCATATACTTGATGTTGGCAAAAAAATCATGAAGTTTGACTTTGGTTTGACCACAGTTGACCTCAGTTTGACTTTTTAACTGCATTGACTGCTTTTGACTTATCTGATCATCTGACTGAGCAAACTTTTGAGAAAAGTCTTGAAACTTGACATGGGGGTTCTTATACACATATAAGATGTTATGAAGCTCACTTGAAGTCTTGGAAGTCCATTTAGCCTGATTAAAGTCAAAACCCTAGTTTTGGATGCACTGCTTAGGAGGTGCATTGTCTGAGGGAATTGTCAACTCTTCTGACCAATTGTGAATTTTGTGAACCTTGTGAACCTTCTTGGAACACAAAGTCTTGTATTGTGAGGGCAAATTTTGGGGTGCAACAAGTTTCCCGGCTGTGACCGTTCTCAGAAAAGCATCACTGTTGACAATGGCATCTGGATAGGGTCTTTTAAGCATGTCATTCAGAGCGCTCTTAAATTCATACCCTGGCACCGTACGAGTGTCTGTTACCTCATGAAGAGGTGGTGCATCAGCATCAATAGTCATATCAAAATATTTGTTCCATACTTCAGAATTTATATTTACCAGTCTATTGCCGACAGAAGTGTGGAAATGTTGATCTTGAAAGTTACCCCGCAAATTTGTGTAGAACACCCTGACCAAATCCTCACTATACTTTGTATTGCCCTCCAGAAAATTGAAGAACCCTTGAACTTCCAACAGGGACAGAATCCAGGTGAGATGCAAGCGCTCACATGTTGCCTGGTAGAAAGCATGTTGTAGAACTATGGCTCTTTTGCTGAGGCTCTTGTTGAAGTTTTCAACAGCAGGTGGATGAACTAGTGAAACAGCGGTAATGGGGACTGAAGCAGATGATGATGAGGCCCTTGATCTCTTACCTTTATTTTTGCAGAGAAAGGAAGCCATTGATTATGATTTTTGGAGAAGTTGTAGAGATGAGCTTTGAAGAGAGTGGTTGAGGATAATTTGGAGAAAATGAAGACTAAGGTCTTTAATAGAGAGAGGTTTTAGGGTTTTTGGGAAGAGGGAGGAGACAAGAGGACACACTAGATGTCTAGATGCAATTTACAAGACAAATGCCATATCAAATCATAACAAAAGTTGATTGCACATTAAATGTAGAGGAATGGAACTTGGAACGGTTTTCAAAAGAGAAAAGTTCTGGGTTTTTACGCGAGCCGTCGACCATAGCTCCTGCATGCATCGACGCATACTGTATATTTTTTGATAATTTTGAAAGTTTACAGCATGCGTCGACCATTGTCCTGTTTAGGTCGACTCATAACCTTCAAAAACCCAATTTTTCAGTTTCATGTTATGCAGAATGCCACACTTGCCTCTTTATCATGCCTATTCACCTTTTCACAATATGATTTGCATTCAATACACATAGTATCAGCTAGCAAAAGTCATATACATATATAAGTACCATGATTGTCGAACGATATAGTTATTTTCAAGTCATGAATGTTTAGAAAGAGAGATGAAAAGAGAGAGAAAGGAGCAATATCACCTCTATACCGACCACACTTGTTAATCATGAATTTGTACGTGTAACAAACTCAAAAAAAATTGTTAGTGGTACAAAAGCATAGTTGTAAATAGATTAATTTTGAACGTAGTAATTGTTAAACCCGATCAGAAATGTCGAGAATACCAAGTTCTCGACGGATATGAAAGAAGGGCTCATTGGCTAGCGGCTTTGTAAAAATGTCCGCTAGTTGGTTTTTAGTATCAACGTGTTCAAAGACAATGTCACCCTTCTCTACATGGTCCCTAAGAAAATGGTTTCGATTTTCTTTGTGTTTGGTACGCGAATATAACACCGGATTTTTGGTAAGATTTATAGCACTGGTGTTGTCACAAAATATTGGAACACGTTCTAGCTTCAAATTGAAGTCCAATAGTTGTTGTTTAAGCCATAGGACTTGCGCACAACAACTACCGGCGGCTACGTATTCCGCTTCGGCGGTTGACAGAGCAACAGACACTTGTTTCTTGTTGTGCCAACTGACCAAGGAATTTGAAAATAAGTGACACGTACCACTGGTGCTTTTCCTATCTGATTTGCAACCGGCAAAATCGGAATCGGAGAAGCCTACCAATGAACAATCATTACCCTTAGAATACCACAATCCATACTTCGGAGTACCGGATAGGTATCGAAGTATGCGTTTGACAGATTTTAGGTGGGATTCCTTAGGACATGATTGGTATCTGGCGCACATACACGCGCTAAACATAATGTCAGGACGCGAAGCAGTAAGATAGAGAAGCGAGCCAATCATACCTCTGTACCTTTTTACCTCAACATCTTTACCACTTTCATCTTTACTCATATTTGCACATGTTGGCATAGGGGTGTCTATGGCTTTTGAATTTGCCATGTCAAATATCTTGAGAAGATCCAAACAATACTTTGTTTGGCTCACGAATGTTCCTTCCTTCAGTTGCTTGATTTGTAAACCGAGAAAATATGTGAGTTCATCCATCATACTCATCTCGAATTCACCCTGCATAAGCTTAGCAAACTCTCTTACGAGATTCATTTTAGTGGATCCAAATATGATATCGTCAACATAAATTTGTACAAGAATTAAGTGTTTTCCTTGACGTTTAATGAAGAGAGTAGTATCAACCTTTCCTCTTGAGTAGCCTTGATCAAGTAAGAATTTGCTTAGTCTCTCATACCAAGCGCTTGTTTGAGACCGTACAAAGCTCTTTTCAGTTTATAGACATGATCAGGATACTCATGAGACTCAAAACCAGGTGGTTGAGCAACATAGACTTCTTCATTTATGAACCCGTTAAGGAACGCACTTTTGACGTCCATTTGAAATAACTTAAAATCTTTCGCACAAGCGAAAGCAAGTAGAAGGCGTATAGCCTCGAGTCGGGCAACCGGCGCATAAGTTTCCTCATAGTCGATGCCTTCCTCTTGGTTATACCCTTGCGCGACTAAACGCGCTTTGTTACGAGTTATTACTCCGTTCTCGTCCAGTTTATTTCTAAACACCCATCGGGTGCCGATTACTCGATGACCTCATGGAAGAGGGCCAAGGTCCCAAACCTCATTTCTAGTGAACTGATTTAGTTCCTCCTGCATTGACAAATACCAATGTTCATCGAGTAGGGCTTCCTTAGGGTTTTTAGGTTCCATCTGTGACACGAAAGTGAAATGATAACAGAAATTACTTAGCTTCGATCAAGTTGTTACACCCTTTGTGATGTCTCCAAGAATGTTTTCAATCGGATGGTCTTTAGATGACTTCCACTCTTGAGGAAGATCATCGTTTGAAGGCGGATGAACTTCCTCTGTTACATCACGGTGTGCATCCTTATCCTCCTCAATTTTGGCTTTGTCAGGTTGATCAATCCCCGTCTCACCACTTTTGAGTATGTCTTCAGTGGATGTACCTGCACCATGAACAACACTATCCTTTTCGACATTTCTCGGGTAGGACTCATCAAAAGTAACATGCACAGACTCTTCTACAGCAAGTAATCATTTATTATATATTATATATGCTTTACTCAATTGAGAGTATCCGAGAAAGATACCTTCATCGGCTTTGGAATCAAATTTGCCCAAGTTTTCCTTTCCATTGTTTAATACAAAACATTTGCATCCAAACACATGCAAGTGGGAAACATTCGGCTTTCGCCCTTTTAAAAGTTCGTACGGTTTTTTGTTTAGAATGGGGCGAATAAGCACCCTATTCAAAACATAACACACCGTACTAATTGCGTCGGCCCAAAAATATTTAGGTAAACCACTTTCGTTAATCATTGTTCTTCCCAATTCTTCTAAAATACGGTTTTTGCGCTCCACAACTCTGTTTTGTTGAGGAGTGCGTGGAGCGGAGAAGTTATGATCTATACCATGGTTACCGCAATATTCTTCAAATAAGTGATTTTCAAACTCACCTCCATGGTCGCTCCTAATTGACACTATGTTTGTATTTAACTTATTTTGGTAAAGCTTAGCAAACTTTTCAAAAGCGGCGAATGTATCACTTTTACTTACGAAGAAGATGGTCCAACAAAACCTAGAAAAGTCGTCCACTATTACGAACCCGTAAGAGTTTCCTCCTAGACTTTTGATCCTAGACGGCCCAAACAAGTCCATGTGTAGAAGTTCAAGAGGTCTCGTTGTTGAAATTATCTTTTTGGATTTAAATGAGATCCTCGTTTGCTTCCCTTTTTGACAAGCATCACAAAGGTGATCCTTGGTGAACTTTATGTTGGAAAGTCCTAAGACTAGGTCTTTTGAGACTACCTTATTGAGTAAGTCAAAATTAACATGCGCTAAACGCCTATGCCATAGCCATGAGTCTTCACTCATAGTTATGAGGCATTTGTCGCTTGTTAATGATACTTCATTTAAGTCAAGCATATATACATTGTTTACTCTAAAACCATTAAACATATTCTTCTTATCATTTTCATGCACAATTTTGCAACAATCTTTTGAAAAGGATACATTGTATCCTTTTTCGCATAATTGGCTAATGCTAAGCAGGTTATGTTTAAGGTTTTCGACGAGTAACACGTCGGAAATCATAGTAGAGGCGGGATTACCTACACTACCTTTACCCAGTATTGCTCCGCGGTTGTTATCACCATAAGTTACATACCCTTTCTTCTTAGCCACAAAGTCTATGAATAAAGATATGTCTCCAGACATGTGTCTTGAGCACCCACTGTCGAGAACCCATCTTCTCTCGGTGGTCTCGACACATTTCACCTATCAAAACATAATTAGCACAAGGAGGTACCCAATGGCATATTGGATCCTAATAGGTTAGCGACAAAATGGTTGCGTTTGGGAAACCATTGGTAGATGCCTTTAGGAACAAGAAATCTCCTAAACCGGCATTTACCAATGGAGTGGCCTTTCTTGCAACAGTATAAGCATGCAAAATCAACTTTAGAGTTACTTTCACTTGCTTGATCCCTAATTACATATGCATATTTTTGGTATGGGTTAATCATACTTTTTCTAAAATCCTTTTTATCAATAGCAAATGTAACTTTAGGCTCAAGTGCCTTGTTTAATTTGGCCTTGAGGTTTCTAACCTCACCTTGCCAAATATGACAAGTATCACACCCGAAGTTGAAAGGATTTCTATTGTCCTTACAATCTGATTCATTGCCTTTCACAATGGAAGCCTTAAGGTCCTTTAATTTCTTTTCGGACTCTTTAACTTTGTGCTCTAAATACGTAAAAAAATTCTTATTATAGGCAAGTTTCTTGAAGGCTTCAACTGCTTCATTATGTAAGGCATTAAATGCGGTTTGTAATTCTGAATGCGACATATTTGAGGACTTATCATATTTAGAGTGACGTACCTGTTTTTTCTTATTTTTCTGATTAGCAGAGAGGCATAGATTCACGGACTCTTCTTCATCACTAGAGCTATCATCAGAGGAGGAAGAGTCGTTGTCACTTTCCCACGCTATGTACGCTCTCCTAGGCTTTGATGATTTCTTGTGTGACTTTGATGATTCCTTGTCCTTTCCCTTTTTGTTCATCTGACAGTCCGGTTTGTAGTGACCGAGCTTTCCACACTTGTAGCACGTCCCTCTAGTCTTCTTACATTTTGAGTCATCATCCTTGGAGTACCTCGATTGTTTCTGGAAGTTTACCAAGTTCTTCTCGGAATGTTGGATGTCGTTCTTTCTCACGTAACGGTTATACCGTTTGACAAACAACCCCATATCTTCGCTCTTATCCTCTTCTTCTTCGTCGCTTGAGGAATAATCACTTTTCTCTTTTGCTTGAGACTTCGAGGAGGAAGTCTTGAGAGCTATTGATTTCTTTTCACTCACCTTCATTTTGTCTTTCTTTTCCATCTTTTCACGTTGGTCTAGGCTCAAGAGTACCTGTTCATGCTCTTGTAGTTTGCCAAACAATGTTGTCAAGTCTAATAAGGTAAGATCATGTGCTTCTTAGATGGCGGTCACTTTAGGCTGCCATTCCCTGTTAAGACATCTTAAGATCTTATTAGTAGCAATATCATTGGAAACAGGCCTACCTAATGAATGTAAACGATTGATGAGATGAGTAAATCTCTTTTGCATGCCAGCAATGGTTTCCCCTTGCTCCATGAAAAAGAGATCAAACTCTTGTGTTAATGTATTGATTCTAGCCAACTTAAAATCGTTTGTCCCCTCATTGGTTATTTGTAGTGAATCCCACATGGCCTTAGCAGTAGAACAATGGGATACACTATACTATTCATCTACACCTAATGAGGAGATTAAGATGTTTTTAGCTTTCCAATCATAATGGTATTTTTTCTCATCGTCATCGGTCCATTGTGCTTTAGGCTTTGGTACAACTACGTTATCCGCATTGGTCATAGTAATTTCTATTGGACCATTGAGGATAACATTCCATATTTTTCTGTCTATGGAGTTTATATGCACACGCATACAGTCTTTCCAATAACTATAATTTTCACCGTTGAAAACGGGAGCCCTATTGTACGCCCCTTTTGGTTTGTTAGCCATTTTCTATCTAAGTTGTATTTGAAGCACCGAATAACCGGAGCTCTAGATACCACTTGTTAGACTATGGCAAGGATCTAGAAGGAGGGGTTGAATAGATCCCCAATTAAAATTTGAGTTGGCGCTACCAATTTTAAAATTTGTTTTAAAAATGTTTTAAGTGCGGAAGCGGCCGAGGAAAAATATAGTCTAAAACGAACGGTTATTGGAAAACCGGATATGCGTAAGCCTTTGGATTAATGACAATTTGGAAAAATAGAATCACAACACTAATAACACTTATCAATTATTTACTTCAGTTGTAAGGATTCCTAGTTCCAATGATTCAAAGAGCAAACCAAAATTAGATACACAAGTAAGATAATTTTGGTTCAAGCAATATGTCAAACACTTGGTGTGCAAAACACTCCAAGTGAGATTTATATTGAGTAAGTGATTCCAACCAGCCTAGTACAATGTCTTGTTGTACTTTGGAGTCAAAAACAGAGTTTTAACCTCTTACTCAATTGATATCACAATTTTGACAGTAGAGCTTATACAAAAATCACTTATTTTGAGCTATAACGTAAATGCTGAAAATAGAGAAGACAAGTATTTGGTGAGGCAGTTCCCCCGTCGTCCTCGCTTCGGGGTACGTCTGCCCTCAATTCTAAAATTAGAATTGAGATAGATTTTATAGATATCACCTGTTGAATGTAACAGTTTATACAAGGATTGAGCAGCAAATATACAACAAAAATCTCAATGTGTTGAAAGTTGCCTTCACTCCTTGCCCCTTGATTCAAGATGAATCAAGTTCTCCGATTTATGTTGATGGACCTCCGACTCCAGCCACCTTATTGAATAACACTATGTTGTTCAAACCTTCGGCTCTGACTGATCTCAACAGCACCAAATCGACCCCGAGATCTTCCCTTCAAAATCACTGAATCTGCTACTAGACTTGTGAAGAACACCTCTTCACAATCACCTTCGCTCGGTTGACTCTTGATGAAGAATCTCGTCCAAAAACCCCCAAAATTCAAACCAATCTTGGAAGGCAAAACCCCAACGGTTTTATTCAAGAAAGAACTTGTCACAAGCTTCAACTCGAACTTGATTCTCCAATCTAAGCTTCGAACCTTATCACCTTGAATCTCTCACAAAAGCATTTCAAAAATGATTGTGTGTAATTGAAATGTTGTGAGATGTTGAAGATGAAGATGATGAATCTTGGACACCTATTTCACTCTTTCTTGTTTTTGAACACATGAATCAAAAGAATATCAAATGTTAAAATGACACAAATGGTTAAACAAGTATATATAGTGCCAACCCAATTCTAGACATAACAGTATTTCAAATATAAGAGGGAAGCATTTAAAAACATATTTTCCGCGCGAACGGTCGACCGTAGCAGGTCTGTGCATCGACGCATGGCCTGTGTTTTTTGGAAATCTGGGAAATTCATCAGTATGCGTCGACCATACAGTCGGCGTGCGCTGACCCGTTGAAATCTATTTGCCTTATGCGCCGACCCTATGGTCGACTCATGCCTTTACGCGCTGACCCGTTGGAAAGTTATTCCTTCATGCGCCGACCCTATGGTCGACTCATTTCCTTGTGCGCTGATTAGTGCAGAATTGTTCTGATGCATGCGCCGACCCTATGGTCGACTCATGCCCTGCAAACCTGCAAAAATTCATCAGTTTAAGGTCTTTCATGCCTTTGGTCATGATTGCATTTTATCTACACATAGTATATTCATTTCAGCAGTTTTAAGACAAGTATAAAAGGATATGGTGGGTGATACATTGCATCTGTTTTAGTAGATCTGGAGTTCATAATTTCCAATCTATCCAGGGAATTTGTCATCATCGAAACCTGCATTAACCAATGTCTTGCAGACTTATGTGATGTGTGGCGATTTGCCTCCACATTTATGTCCTATGTTTAATTTCATTTCACATAATAAATTGTCTCCCATATATAAAACTTATTCTTTGCCTCTAGTTTCTCACATTGAACCTAAAAGTTACACTGAGGCACCCAAATATGAATCTTGGAAGCAAGCTATAATATAAAATACCTAACATATGGCTCAATTGAAAGCTTCAAATCTATATTAGTAGATAAATGGTATAACCAAATTGAAGGTCTTGATTACTTTGATACCTACTCACATGATGTCAAAGTCACTACTATAATAACTTTCATAGCTTTGATGTCCCTCAATCACTATCATTTACATCAGTTAGGCGTAACCAATGTATTCTTACATTGTGAACTCCAAGAAGATGTGTACATTATGGTTCTTTACGGTGTTCATAAAATCAAACCTAACCAAGTTTTTAAGCTTCTAAAATCCCTTTACGGACTTAAATAAGCTAGCGGACAATGACATGAAAGGTTTACAAATTTTCTCATAGAACACCATTCAGATCTATCAAAGAAGCTTTGCATAACTCATTCAAAATCAAGTATTTTGGAAAACTAAAATACTTCCTAGGCATTAAGGTAACACATTCAAAGGATGGAACCTCTCTATGTCAAAGAAAGTACTGTCTTGATCTTTTGGAAGACTCTGGCTTCATAGGATCCAAACCCATTTCCACTATTTCTGATCTTGCAATCAAGTTGCACCAAGACTCCAATGATCCATATCCGGACATACCTAAATTATTATATTTGAATGCAACAAGACCTAACATTACATTTTGCACACAACAGTTAAGTCAAATTTTATCTGATCCTACTACCACTCTCTCAACATGCAGAGTCCTTAAATACCTTAAAACATGTCCAGGTCGAGGCATATCTTTTCCTAGAGATTCATCAATTCATTTGAATGGATATTTGGATGCATATTGTGTAGGATGTATTGACACTAAAAGATCTAGGCCAGGTCAATGTTTCTTACTTGGCAAGTCACTAATTCATGGAGAAGCAAGTAGTAATTAACAGTCTCAAGATCATCCTCATAAGCAAAATATTATGCCCTTGCAACAACAACATGTGAATTGCATTGGTTAATTTTCCTCATGAATGATCTTCAAGATAAGTGCATAAAGACACATGTTATATATTATTACAACCAAAGGGCTTTATATGTTGTATCTAACCTATTTTTCTATGAAAGAACAAAGCACTTAGAAATCGATTGTCACATTGTAACGGAGAAACTGTTAGACGATAGACTTTGATATAGAGGAGGTGAATAGATCATAAATTTAAAACCAAAAACTCTTGGCAAAAATTTGTTTTAAAAAATATATGGCACAACGAAAATAACCTGAATCAAATCGTGAAGGCTCTAAAGATTTGACTAAAATTTTGGTAAAATATGATGTTGCACAAGATGTTCCAACAAGAAGAAATCTGCTGAAGGAAGACATGACAGTCAAGATGTTCTAGCATTGTGGACTCGACATCCTGATCTAGTGCAGTAGATTTGTTGTAGATCTGTTCCAAGATTTAAGAAGCAATCAGAACATGGGTCAAGGGAAGATTAAATAGAGACTTCGAAGCCCATGGACAGCTGAAGGCTATAAAAGGAAGACCAAGACCTAGGGTAGAATAAAAATTCTTATTAAGACTTTTGTAAAAGTAGAAAATAAGGATTTAGGGTTTTGTAAGTCGTGTACTCTCCTGTGTTGTAAGTCACCCTTTGTATCGATTGATACATTGTGGTAAACATAGTTTTACAGATTCGGAAACCTGTAGGTAATAAATTGTGTATTGTTCTTAGATGAAGCTTTTAAGAAAATCCATCTGTGTTTGTTAGTCAAGAGTCTTGACTGAATATTGTATTGAAAGGAATGTATTTCAGTTGAACAGTTTGATGCAGTTGTTGGAGATTATAACTGTTAGATATCACTAAGGTGGTTTAGAAATTGAGATGGGGTTCTCTTATCTAGATGGTGATTTCTAGATAGAATTGTACTAGGTAGTGATTAAGTGAGGAGTTGTAAACCGGGAAGTTTAGCTTTAAATTAATACTGCTAATAGTGAATTCATTTATGGCTTAGTAGCCCCCAGATGTAGGTGATTTGCACCAAAATAGGTCATTATATCCTATGTTATTATCATTATATTATGTTATATTCAGTATGTATCTATACTCTAAATTACATGTTTTGACAGGTGTTGAAACATTTGTCATGACACTGTTTTGACCTTGAAGGTTCAGAGTGTTCATGATTTTAAGAGAACATAATGTTTATGTCCTTCTTCAGTTTTTAGAAGATATCAATCTCTCGACATCTCTTAGGATATTTGTGATCTGCTCACCAGAATTTCAATTGGTATCAGATTCAGCATCCTGTTCTGTTTCTAGATGAGTTCTAGGGAAGATACTTTTTGGTCTTTTGAATAAGGAAGGAGATTGTGTGATCAGAACATCCATTACTACTAATATCAACGAAGATTGGAAGCTAAGACGATAGTTTTCTGAATCTGGCTTGACAACTACTAATGGTTGACTTAGCACGCTATGAAGTTTCATTCGCTGCTGCTGATAATGATGATATTGTCCGCATGGTGCCTTATAAGATGTTCTGACATCTTACCTGGTGCATGTTGAATATGGATTTAGTTACTAGGATTTCTCTTGTTACCTCTAGTTGGGAGTAATAGACAGGAAAGAGCACTGAGACTTGTATTCCTTTGAAGAATCATCCTATGTTCCTTGGGAGACGGGGTTAACCAGGTACTATGAAGGGTAACAGGAGGAAAAAGGTTGAGTTGAGACCTTGTATATCAAATTCATGATTTATGGATTTGGTAAACACTTTATGTCATGTTTTAGGTAGCCTAAGATACTTGAGTCCTCTCTTAAGTCCACTCATAAAGGCCATGCCAAAAGTGTTTAGAAGAGAAGATGATATTCTGAGGAATATTTGTGCCTATAAAATTTCTCTCTGATTACTGATTAAGTAAAGAGGGGAGTCTTATGACATTTTGTGACTAGAGAATATAGAATTGGGATTTAAGATCAATTTTTATTTGTGGCCTTAACAAGTATTTAATTGATTATCCTTTTTTATTGGTAATGTCAAAAGTGTCACGCCTGAAGGTGCAGCTTTAGATAGTGCAAAAACTCAAGATCCATTGTCTTGGGAAAAAGGACCTGATATTCAACCAGATGTTGAAACATCACTTCTGAAGAGTATGGGCAGAATCTTGTTGTTCCAAGGAGTGATCTTCTCGGACAAAAGAGAGATGCAGCATATGTGATCGAAAAAATAGCAAGTGTACTATTTTGCCAATCTAGTAATAAAGGGGGTTTCCCCGAATGTCGATTTCAAGGGCTGCTTGACGATATAGAGTTTAGGTTTTATTTTAGTTAAATAAAAGCAATTAAGGTTTTAAAAAGGTTTGTGTTGATTATAAAAATCTTTTCAAGTGAAAAGGGAAAATTGACTAATTGGTTTAAACAATTATGAGTAACTTGCTAAGGAAGGTGTATGATTCGACAAAGTAACAACTCTAAATTAACATGCATGGACTTATTGTAACTACTTAATTATCGATTATTTGGAATATTTACTCCTAAGTCCTTAATGAGAAAATATTTAATCGTCTACCCTAATTCCTACGTCCATAGAGAATTATAAGTGAGATTAAGCAATCAATTATTAAGAATTATTACGGTTCCTATAGGGTATCCCTAGTCCTAAGTGATATCTACTATAGGATGATCAAAAGCAAAGCCTTAACAACGATGGTCCATCCTAATCATTAATCGTAAATTAAACCATGTTGGTCCGACAGGGCAAGCATTAAGAACAGCTAGAGATAAAATCAGCTATTAAACAAAGAAAATGTCGTTGCAACAATAATATCAGAGTTATTACAGATTCAAATCAGGGACATCCTCTAGCATTGGGGGTTTAGCTACTCATAATATTCAAAGAAAATACAAAATAAAAATTAGACATTACAAGATAAGAGGGTTCTTGGATCTTCAATGGCTTTCGCTCATAAAAACCTTCAGTTCTCCAATCACCTTGATCTCTCTAATCCTGATAGTGCAATTCTTCTCTAGCCAAAAAGTCATGTTTTCCTTCTCCAAATAGGTCTTAACTACTCCCAGGTCCAATACAGTAATAGGAAAATACCCAAAGAACCCATAGGGATCACAGAGGCCCAAAAATCGGAAAATTGGAAGATGACTCGCTTCAGCCAACATGGACCGTGTCAGCCGACACGGGTGGCCATGTTGGCTCCCTGGTTAGCAGTTGAAAAGAATTGTATGTTCTAGACATGCTGACACGGGCTATGTCAGCTGACACAGGCACCCGTGTCAGCCCCCTGTCTAAAGCTCCATCTTCATTCTTCTTCGAACTATCCTGACACGGAACGTGTCAGGTGACACGGGTGGCCGTGTTAGGCCCATGTTTCACTTTTAAAACTCTTCCAAATTGCTGCTGTTTTTCCCGATTTTTGCTCTAATTCTTCTTTATTGCGTACCTGAACCTAAAAATAATGGAAATACTAAACCAACGCATAAAATGCGATAAAAGGAAATAAAATGCAACTAAACGTATAAGATAATTAGCTAAAACTCATGGTAAAATAACGTATAAAAATCACTGCTTAAATACTCCCAAACTTAAACCGTTGCTTGACCTGAAGCAACAAGTTTGGATGAAAACTTTTCGGATCAAATGGTATATATCAAATGAAAGACTTGTGAAGGTAAGGTGTGTCGATACTCATACGTGAGGCTTTGTTCCAATCGGCCAAAACTAGTTCTCTTGGTAGTCGTCCGTTAACAAAGGTATTACACAAACACATACCGCGGTAACACCATGGACCTAAATCCCCCTTTCGGTCACCTCTCCAACTATGCTTTAAGCTTAATTCTTTTCTTAGATTTTCTACACCTTTCATTCGGATAATCAGATTAAGGCACTTTTGATCTTTTCCCTCACAAGTATAAGATTGGATCGAGACTTTTTCAAGGCACCTTTATTCTTTTTTTTTCTTCTCGCGCATTAGTGTTTATTAGTCCATTTGGGACGACTATAGAGATTCAACCATCGTTAGGCTAAATAACCGGGTGAGGGTTCCAAACTTAGAAGGATCAGTTGTCTTTATCGTCATTATTTATCATTTTTTATTTTGGTGCCATAACTCATTCTCTCAATCGACTTTATCCATACAATTCTTTTTAATCGCGCCAGACCATCGCTATGAACTAATCGGGGAATACTTCTCAAATCCAAGTACTATGGCACAAATCTACATATTGGACTCGTTACCTTACTTCGGAGAATCTAGGGTGTTCAAGTTATACCTCAATCTCCAAACTTTCCCAAATTCCCTAGTTTCAACTTTTCTTTCCTCAAACTCTATAACTTTCCCGACTACTTCATACATCACAGTATTCACAAGAAAAAAAAATTTACAGTCCTTATTCAGGGAGAGCTCAGAGCAATTTTTAAACAACAGAACCCAAACCCAACTAAAAGGTACTTAAAATGAAAACTCAAAACAATAAAAACTCCCCCAAACTTGAAATAAACATTGTCCTCAATGGTTTAGAACAGGAGTGAGAAAGATGTACTCATAGAGGTCCTTACTGAGGAGTTGGAGGGTCATGCAACACTCTAGCTTGCCCTTGTAAGGTCTCGTTTATTACCTACAATCAAAGTAAAATAACAACAAAAACAAAATGCAAAATTATTTAAAAGGTGTGTTGCCTCCCACGCAGTGCTTCGTTTAACGTCGTATGGCTTGATGGATCACGCTCTGTTAAGGTGGCATATATAAATCAAAGAACACATCATCTTTTTTCTTTCTTTTGTTTGGTAGAAATCCCATGAACTTGAGGTATTGATGATGTTGTTTCCACATCAGTTTCAGTGGGATTTTTGTGAACAAGGCATAAATGGAATCCAATACTTTGTCAATTTCTTGTCTTTCATCTGCCTTTTTAAAATAATTTTTAGGGATACTATTGTCTTAAAGATTTTCTTGTTGGATGTCTACATCTATACAATTTTTTTCATCTATATTTTCATCCAGCACTAGATCATCTTCAAGTTGCTTGCTTTCTTCTTCCCCATATTTCTTGTTTACCTCAGATTCTTCTATTTCTAATTCATCTTCTTCGTCTGATATCATGCTTTATTCTTCTTCTTTCACACATTCTTCTTCCAACCTAACTCTCGCTAAATAAATTTATCTGGATAAAATTTAGCTTCCTTACATACATTCATAAGGATTCTTACCTCCCACCGATATGCTTTAAAAATTGTGGTCGCCTCTTCCAGATTGATTCCCGAATCAGACGACCAACAAGCAGGAGATACAGGTGGCAATGTATAAAAAACATTCATAACTACACAACTCAGAAACTTTATTAGTCGCACAGTATAGAAGAATTCATGAAGCAATAATAATATGATTTTTTTAATTAAAATAAAAGTAAAATAAGAATAAATTTTAGTTGTGGAGCAACAAAAATTTAACTAAAATAAAACTATACAATTTATGATCTTTAGCAGTCCCCGACAATAGCGCCAAAAACTTAATCGGAAAAATAGCAAGTGTACTATTTTGCCAATGTAGTAATAAAGGGGATTTTCCCGAATGTCGATCTCAAGGACTGCTTTACGATATAGAATTCTGGTTTTATTTTAGTTAAACAAAAGCAGTTGGGGTTTTAAAAAGGTTTGTGCTGATTATAAAAATCTTTTCAAGTGAAAAGGGAAAATTGACTAATTGGTTTAAACAATTATGAGTAACCTGCTATGGAAGGTGTATGATCCCACTCAGTAACAACTCTGAATTAACATGCAAGGACTTATTGTAACAACTTAATTACTGATTCTTTATAATGTTACTCCTAAGTCCTTAGTGAGAAAACCTTTAATCATCTATCCTAATTCCCACGCCCATAAAGAATTATAAGTGAGATTAAGCAATAAATTATCAAGAATTATTACGATTCCTATAGGGTATCCCTAGTCCTAGGTTATATCTACTATAAGATGATCAAAAGCAAAGCCTCAAAAACGGCGATCCAGTCTAATCATTAATCGTAAATCAAACCCTGTTGGTCCGACAGTGTAAGCATTAAGAACAACTAGAGATCAAATCAGTTATTAAACAAAGGAAATGTCATTGCAACAATAATATCACAGTCATTACAGATTCAAATCAGGGACACCCCCTAGCATTGGGGGTTTAACTACTCGTAATATTCAAAGAAAATACAAAATAAAAACTAGACATTACAAGATAAGAGGGTTCTTGGATCTTCAATGGCTTTCGCTCATAAAAACCTTCAGTTCTCCAATCACCTTGATCTCTCTAATCATGTTAGTGCAATTCTTCTCTGGCCAAAAAGTCCTATTTTCCTTCTCCAAATATGTCTTAACTACTCCCAGGTCCAATACAGTAATAGGAAAATACCCAAAAGACCCATAGAGATCACAGAGGCCCAAAAGTCAGAAAATTGGAAGATGACTCGCTTCAGCCAACACAGGCCATGTCAACTGACACGGGCGGCCGTGTTGGCTCCCTGGTTAACAGTTGAAAAGAATTATCTATTCCAGAGATGATGACACGGGCCGTGTCAGCTGACATGGGCACCCGTGTCAGCCCCCTGTCTAGAGCTTCATCTTCATTCTTCTTGGAACCATCCTGACATGGATCTTTTCAGGTGACACGGGTGGTCGTGTTAGGCCCATGTTTCACTTTTAAAACTCTTCCAAATTGCTGCTATTTTTCCCGGTTTTTGCTCTAATTCTTCTTTATTGCATACCTGAACCTAAAAATAATGGAAATACTAAACCAACGCATAAAATGCAATAAAAGGAAATAAAATGCAATTAAATGTATAAGATAATTAGCTAAAACTCATGGTAAAATGACGTATAAAAATCACTTATCAAATACCCCCAAACATTAACCGTTGCTTGAACTCAAGCAACAAGTTTGGATGAAAACTTTTCGGATCAAACGGTATATATCAAATGAAAGGCTTGCGAAGGTAAGGTGTGTCGATACTCATACGTGAGCCTTTGTTCCGATCGGCCAAAACTAGTTCTCTTGGTAATTGTTCGTTAACGAAGGTATTACACAAACACATACCGCGGTAACACCATGGACCTAAATCCCTCTTTCGATCACCTCTCCAACTATGCTTTGGGCTTAAATCTTTTCTTCGATTTTCTACCCCTTTCATTCGGATAATCAGATTAAGGCACTTTTGATCTTTTCCATCACAAGTATATGATTGGATCGAGACTTTTTCAAGTCACCTTTATTCTTTTTTTTTCTCGCGCATTGGTTTTTATTAGTCCACTTTGGGACGACTATAAAGATTCAACCGCCGTTAGGCTAAATAACCTGGTGAGGGTTACTTAACTTAGAAGAATTGGTTGTCTTTATCGTCATTATTCATCATTTTTTATTTTGGTGCCATAATTTATTCTCTAAATCAACTTTATCCATACAATTCTTTTTAATCGCGCTAGACCATCGCTATGAACTAATCGGGGAATACTTCTCAAATCCAAGTAATATGGCATAAATCTACATGTTGGACTCGTTACCTTACTTCGAAGAATCTAGGGTATTCAAGTTATACCTCAACCTCCAAACTTTCCCAAATTCCCTAGTTTCAACTTTTCTTTCCTCAAACTCTATATACTTTCCTGACTACTTCATACATCACAGTATTCACAAGAAAAAAAAATTTGCGGTCCTTATTCGGGGAGAGTTCACCGATTTTTAAACAACAGAACCCAAACAAAATTAAAAGGTACTTAAAATGAAAACTCAAAACAGTAAAAACTCCCCCAAACTTGAACTAAACATTATCCTCAACGGTTTAGAACAGGAGTGGGAAAGATGTACCCACAGAGGTCCTTACTGAGAAGTTGGATGGTCATGCAACACTCTAGCTTGCCCTGGTAAGGTCACGTTTATTACCTGCAATAAAAGTAAAATAACAACAAAAAAGATGCAAAATTATTAAAAACGTGTGTTGCCTCCCATGCAGCGCTTCATTTAACGTCGCATGGCTCGATGGGTCATGCTCTGTTAAGGTGGCATATAAAAATAAGAACACATCATCTTTTTGAAGGTAGGAAAAACACTTAGAAGGGGGGGGGTTGAATAAGGGGTTTTCAAAAACAATTATGACAATAGAAAATAACAAGTTATTTTTATCTTGGTTCGTTTGAACTCAAACTACTCCAGTCCACCCGGCCAAGGTGATTTCGCCTCTCTCAAACGAGGACTTAATCCACTAAACCAAAACCTGATTACAGTGATATCACTAAGAGAAACTGTCTTAGTCTTCTCAAGAATCCTGACCACAACTTGGCCTCTCAAGGAACTTTTACAAAGATAAAATACAATGTGTTTAAGTGTTTCTAAAAAGCTATTATCACAACTGCGATTTTTACACAAAATGAAGAATAAATAAAACTTATGATTGTTGAAGAAAGTTGTTTGAATATGTTCTTTGATTGCTTTATAGAATTCTTCTTTTGAATTTTCTTTTGGGGATTGTTGTATTTGAAGTGTTGATGGAGACTTCTTTATATACTCCACTTTCTCAAACTGTGTAGATGAAAGTACTGTAGGATGTAGACAGAAAGGACAAATACTTTTCGTCTTGATTTGACATTCCCTTTTTGCCTGAATTCCTGTGCCATACACGAATGAAAAATAGTACTGTTGGTAGAAATTGGGTTTGGCAACATATCTTGAACAATATCTTTTCAAATGAACAAATATGAGAAATAATCTTGCATCAGATCCTCTGATGATGTTCCTTGTTCTTCTTTATTAGAGTCAAATAATCTTGCATCAGATCCTCTGATGTTCTTCCTTGTTCTTCTTTATCAGAGTCACTCTATCCAGAGTTTTGCAGCAAAGTGCTTAGCGTGAATGATTGATCAGAGTTGACCTGATTCTCAGAGCCTCTGTAGGTTGCAGCGTTGAGTTCTCACAGAGTCTTCTGAATATACTGAATCTTTATACTCTGCGCTCAGAGTCTTTTGTAGGTAGCGCTTCAGAGTCTTCTGCAGCTGTGCTTTTAGGCTCAGAGCTTTGCGTTATAATGTTCAGAGGAATTCTTTTTGTCTTCACATGAATATTTATTTGAAATCTGAAACAAAAACATTTGAACAAAATTAGAGTATATATTTTCTCTATACAAAATTTCATTAATGTTATCATCAAAACATTGAGATATATTAAGAACCAATATGTGTTCTAACACTTTTTTCTTTCTTTTGTTTGGTAGAAATCCCATGAACTTGAGGTATTGTTGATGTTGTTTCCACATCAGTTTCAATGGGATTTTTGTGAACAAGGCATAAATGAAATTCAATACTTTGTCAATTTCTTGTCTTTCATCTGCCTTGTTAAAATAATTTTTAGGGATACTATTATCTTGAAGATTTTCTTGTTGGATGTCTACATCTATACAATTTTGTACATCTGTATTTTCATCCAGCACTAGATCATCTTCAAGTTGCCTACTTTCTTCTTCCCCATATTTCTTGTTTACCTCAGATTCTTCTATTTCTAATTCATCTTCTCTGTCTGATGTCATGCTTTATTCTTCTTCTTTCACACATTCTTCTTCCAACCTAAACTCTCGCCAAATAAATTTATCTAGATAAAATTTAGCTTCCTTACGTTCATTCATAACGATTCTTACCTCCCTCCGATATGCTTTAAAAATTTTGGTCGCCTCTTCCAGATTGATTCCCGAATCAGGCGACCAACATGCAGGAGATACAGGTGGCAATGTATTAAAAACATTCATAATTACACAACTCATAAACTTTATTAGTCGCACAATATAGAAGAATTCATGAAGCAACAATAATATGATTTTTTTTAATTAAAATAAAAATAAAAATAAAAATAAGAATAAATTTTAAATGCGGAGCAACAAAAATTTAACTAAAATAAAACTATAAAATCTATGATCTTTAGCAGTCCCCGACAACGGCGCCAAAAACTTGATCGGAAAAATAGCAAGTATACTATTTTGCCAATGTAGTAATAAATGGGATTTCTCTGAATGTCGATCTCAAGAACTGCCTGACGATATAGAGTTCTAGTTTTATTTTAGTTAAACAAAAGGAATTGGGGTTTTAAAAAGGTTTGTGTTGATTATAAAAATCTTTTCAAGTGAAAAGGGATAATTGACTAATTGGTTTAAACAATTATAAGTAACCTGCTAGGGAAGGTGTATGATCCGACTAAGTAAAAACTCTGAATTAACATGCAAGGACTTATTGTAACTACTTAATTTCCGATTCTTTAGAATGTTTACTCCTAAGTCCTTAATGAGAAAACCTTTAATCATTTATCCTAATTCCTACGCCCATATAGAATTATAAGTGAGATTAAGCAATAAATTATCAAGAATTATCATGGCTCCTATAGGGTATCCCTAGTCCTAGGTGATATACTATAAAATGATCAAAAGCAAAGCCTTAACAACGGCAGTCCATCCTAATAATTAATCGTAAATAAAATCCTGTTGGTTCGACAGTGCAAGCATTAAGAACAACTAGAGATCAAATCAGTTATTAAACAAAGGTAATGTCATTGCAACAATCATACCAGAGTCATTACAGATTTAAATCAGGGTCACCCCCTACCATTGGGGGTTTAGCTACTCATAATATTTAAATAAAATACAAAATAAAAACTAGACATTACAAGATAAGAGGATTCTTGGATCTTCAATGGCTTTCTCTCATAAAAACTTTCAGTTCGCCAATCACCTTGATCTCTCTAATCCTGATAGTGCAATTCTTCTCTAGCCAAAAAGTCCTAGTTTTGTTCTCCAAATATGTCTTAAATACTCCCAGGTCTAATACAGTAATAGGAAAATAGCCAAAAGATCCATAGGGATCACAGAGGCCTAAAAGTCAGAAAATTGGAAGATGACTCGCTTCAGCCAACACGGGCCGTGTCAACTGACACGGGCGGCCATGTTGGCTCCCTGGTTAGCAGTTGAAAAGAATTGTTTGTTCCAGACATGCTGACACGGGCCGTGTCAGATCCCTGTCTAAAGTTTCATCTTCATTCTTCTTGGAACCATCCTGACACGGATCGTGTCAGGTGACACGGGTGGCCGTGTTAGGCCCATGTTTCACTTTTAAAACTCTTCCAAATTGTTGTTGTTTTTCCCGGGTTTTGCTCTAATTCTTCTTTATTGCGTACCTGAACCTAAAAATAATGGAAATACTAAGCAAACGCATAAAATGAGATAAAAGGAAACAAAATGCAACTAAACGTATAAGATAATTAGCTAAAACTCATGGTAAAATGACGTATAAAAATCAATGATCAAATACTCCCAAACTTAAACCGTTGCTTGACCTCAAGCAACAAGTTTGGATGAAAACTTTTTGGATCAAACAGTATATATTAAATGAAAGACTTGTGAAGGTAAGGTGTGTCGATACTCATACGTGAGCCTTTGTTTCGATCGGCCACAACTAGTTCTCTTGGTAATTGTCTGTTAACGAAGGTATTACACAAACACATACCGCGGTAACACCATGGACTTAAATCCCCTTTTCGGTCACCTCTCCAACTATGCTTTGGGCATAAGTCTTTTCTTCGATTTTCTACCCCTTTCATTCGGATAATCCGATTAAGGCACTCTTGATCTTTTCCCTCACAAGTATAAGATTGGATCGAGACTTTTTCAAGGCACCTTTATTCTTTTTTTTTCCGTGCATTGGTGTTTATTAGTCCACTTTGGGACGACTATAGAGATTCAACCACCGTTAGGCTAAATAACAGGGTGAGGGTTGCCTAACTTAGAAGGATCAGTTGTCTTTATCGTCCTTATTCATCATTTTTTATTTTGGTGCCATAATTCATTCTCTCAATCAACTTTATCCATACAATTCTTTTTAATCGCGTCAGACTATGGCTATGAACTAATCGGGGAATACTTCTCAAATCCAAGTATTATGGCACAAATCTACATGTTGGACTCGTTACCTTACTTCGGAGAATCTAGGGTGTTCAAGTTATACCTCAATCTCCAAACTTTCCCAAATTCTCTAGTTTCAACTTTTCTTTCCTCAAACTCTATATACTTTTCTGGCTACTTCATACATCACAGTATTCACAAGAAAATAAAATTTTACGGTCCTTATTCGGGGAGAGTTCACAACGATTTTTAAACAACAAAACCCAAACTCAATTAAAAGGTACTTAAAATGAAAATTTAAAACAGTAAAAACTCCCCCAAACTTGAACTAAACATTGTCCTCAATGGTTTAGAACAGGAGTCGGAAACTCACAGAGTTCCTTACTGAGGAGTTGGAGGGTCATGCAACACTCTAGCTTGCCCTTGTAAGGTCTCGTTTATTACCTGCAATCAAAGTAAAATAACAATAAAAAGAAAATGAAAAATTATTAAAAACGTGTGTTACCTCCCACAAAACGCTTCGTTTAACGTCGTGTGGCTCAACGGATCATGCTCTGTTAAAGTAGCATATATGAAACAAAGAATACATCATCTTTTTTCTTTCTTTTATTTGGTAGAAATCCCATGAACTTGAGGTATTGATGATGTTGTTTCCACATCAGTTTCAGTGGGATTTTTGTGAAAAACGCATAAATGAAATTCAAGGCTTGGTCAATTTCTTGTCTTTCATCTACCTTGTTAAAATAATTTTTAGGGATACTATTGTCTTGAAGATTTTCTTGTTGGATGTCTACATCTATACAATTTTTTAACTTCGTATTTTCATCTAGCGCTAGATCATCTTCAAGTGGTCTGCTTTCTTCTTCCCCATATTTCTTGTTTACCTAAGGTTCTTCTATTTCTAATTCATCTTCTTCGTGTGATGTCATGCTTTATTCTTCTTCTTTCACACATTCTTCTTCCAACCTAAACTCTCGCCAAATAAATTTATCAGGATAAAATTTAGCTTCCTTACATTCATTCATAAGGATTCTTACCTCCCTCTGATATGCTTTAAAAATTTTGGCCGCCTCTTCCAGATTAATTCCCGAATCAGGCGACCAACATGCATGATATACAGGTGGCAATGTATAAAAAACATTCATAACTACACAACTCAGAAACATTATTAGTCACGCAATATAGAAGAATTCATGAAGTAACAATAATATGATTTTTAAATTAAAATAAAATTAAAAATAAAAATAAGAATAAATTTTAAATGCGGAGCAACAAAAATTTAACTAAAATAAACTTATACAATCTATGATCTTTAGCAGTCCCCGACAACGGCGCCAAAAACTTGATCGAAAAAATAGAAAGTGCACTATTTTGACAATGTAGAAATAAAGGGAATTTCCCCGATTGTCGATCTCAAGGACTGCTTTACGATATAGAGTTCTAGTTTTATTTTAGTTAAACAAAAGCAATTGGGGTTTTAAAAAGGTTTGTGTTTATTATAAAAATCTTTTCAAGTGAAAAGGGAAAATTGACTAATTGGTTTAAACAATTATGAGCAACCTACTAGGGAAGGTGCATGATCCGACTCAATAACACCTCTAAAATAACATGCAAGGACTTATTGTAACTACTTAATTACCGATTCTTTAGAATGTTTACTCCTAAATCCTTGGTGAGAAAACCTTTAATCATCTACCCTAATTCCTACGCCCATAGAGAATTATAAGTGAGATTAAGCAATAAATTATCAAGAATTATTACGGCTCCTATAGGGTCTCCCTAGTCCTAGGTGATCTCTACTATAGGATGATCAAAATCAAGGCCTTAACAACGACGGTCCAGCCTAATCATTAATCGTAAGTCAAACTCTGTTGGTCCGACAGTGCAAGCATTAAGAACAACCAGAGATCAAATCAGTTATTAAACAAATGAAATGTCATTGCAACAATAATATCAGAGTCATTACAGATTCAAATTAGGGACACCCCCTAGCATTGGGGGTTTAGCTACTCAAAATATTTAAAGAAAATAAAAAATAAAAACTAGACATTACAAGATAAGAGAGTTCTTGGATCTTCAATGGCTTTCACTCATAAAAACCTTCAGTTCTACAATCACCTTGATCTCTCTAATCCTGATAGTGCAATTTTTCTCTGGCCAAAAAGTCTGGTTTTCCTTCTCTAAATATGTCTTAAGTACTCGCAGGTCCAATACTGTGATAGGAAAATACCCAAAAGACCCATAGGGATCACAGATGCCTAAAAATCAGAAAATTGGAAGATGACTCTCTTCAGCCAACACGGGCCGTGTCAACTGACACGGGAGACCGTGTTAGCTCATTGGTTAGCAGTTGAAAAGAATTTTCTGTTCCAGACATGCTGACACGGGCACCCGTATCAGCCCCCTGTCTAAAGCTCCATCTTTATTCTTCTTGGAACCATCCTGACACGGATCGTCTCAGGTGACATGGGTGGTCGTGTTAGGCCCATGTTTCACTTTTAAAACTCTTCTAAATTGTTGTTGTTTATTCCGGTTTTTTGCTTTTATTCTTCTTTATTGCGTACCTAAACCTAAAAATAATGAAAATACTAAACCAACGCATTAAATGCGATAAAAGGAACTAAAATTCAACTAAACGTATAAGATAATTAGCTAAAACTCATGGTAAATAACATATAAAAATCACTGATCAAATACTCCTAAACTTAAACCGTTGCTAGAACTCAAGCAACAAGTTTGGATGAAAACTTTTCGGATCAAACGGTATATATCAAATGAAAGACTTGTGAAGGTAAGGTGTGTCGATACTCATACTTGAGCCTTTGTTCCGATCGGCCAAAACTAGTTCTCTTGGTAATTTTCTGTTAATGAAGGTATTACACAAACACATACCGCGGTAACACCATGGACCTAAATCCCCCTTTCGGTCACCTCTCCAACTATGCTTTGGGCTTAAGTCTTTTCTTCGATTTTCTACCTATTTCATTCGGATAATCAAATTAAGGCACTTTTGATCTTTTCCCTCACAAGTATAAGATTGGAGCGAGACTTTTTCAAGGCACCTTTATTCTTTTTTTTCTCGCGCATTGGTGTTTATTGGTCCACTTTGGGACAACTATAGAGATTCAACCGCCGTTAGGCTAAACAACCGGGTGAGGGTTACCCAACTTAGAAGGATCAGTTGTCTTTATTGTCATTATTCATCATTTTTTTTTTGGTGCCATAATTCATTCTCTCAATCAACTTTATCCATACAATTCTTTTTAATCGCGTCAGACCATCTATATGAACTAATCGGTGAATACTTCTCAAATCCAAGTACTATGGCACAAACCTACATGTTGGACTCGTTACGTTCCTTCGAAGAATCTAGGGTGTTCAAGTTATACCTCAATCTCCAAACTTTCCCAAATTCCCTAGTTTCAACTTTTCTTTCTTCAAACTCTACATACTTTCCTGACTACTTCATACATCACAGTATTCACAAGAAAAAAATTTTACGGTCCTTATTCGGGGAGAGTATAGAATGATTTTTAAACAACAGAACCCAAACCCAATTAAAAGGTACTTAAAATGAAAACTCAAAACAGTAAAAACTCCCCCAAACTTGAACTAAACATTGTCCTCAATGGTTTAGAACAGGAGTGGGAAAGATGTACTCACAGAGGTCCTTACTAAGGAGTTTAAGGGTCATGCAACACTCTATCTTGCCCTTGTAAGGTCTCGTTTATTACCTGCAATCAAAGTAAAATAATAACAAAAATAAAATGCAATATTTTTAAAAACGTGTGTTACCTCCTACGCAGTGCTTTGTTTAATGTCGCATGGCTCGATGGATGACGCTCTATTAAGGTGGCATATATGAAACAAAGAACACATTATCTTTTTTCTTTCTTTTATTTGGTAGAAATCCCATGAACTTGAGGTATTGATGATGTTGTTTCCACATCAGTTTCAATGTGATTTTTGTGAACAAGGCATAAATGAAATTCAATACTTTGTCAACTTTTTGTCTTTCATCTCCCTTGTTAAAATAATTTTTAGGGATACTATTGTCTTGAAGATTTTCTTGTTGGATGTCTACATCTATACAATTTTTTACATCTGTATTTTCATCCAACACTAGATCATCTTCAAGTTGCCTGCTTTCTTCTTCCCCATATTTCTTGTTTACCTCAGATTCTTCTATTTCTAATTCATCTTCTTCGTCTGATGTCATGCTTTATTCTTCTTCTTTCACACATTCTTCTTCCAACCTAAACTCTCGCCAAATAAATTTATCTGGATAAAGTTTAGCTTCCTTACATTCATTCATAAGGATTCTTACCTCCCACCGATATGCTTTAAAAATTTTAGTCGCCTCTTCCAGATTGATTCCCGAATCAGGCGACCAACATGCAGGAGATACAGGTGGCAATATATAAAAAGCATTCATAACTACACAACTCAGAAACTTTATTAGTCGCACAATATAGAATAATTCATGAAGCAACAATAATATGATTTTTTTAATTAAAATAAAAATAAAAATAAGAATAAATTTTAGTTGCTGAGCAACAAAAATTTAACTAAAATAAAACTATACACTCTATGATCTTTAGCAGTCCCCGGCAACAGCGCCAAAAACTTGATCGATAAATAGCAAGTGTACTATTTTGCCAATGTAGTAATAAAGGGGATTTCCCCGAATGTCGATCTCAAGGACTGCTTTACGATATAGAGTTCTGGTTTTACTTTAGTTACACAAAAGCAATTGGGGTTTAAAAAAGGTTTGTGTTGATTATAAAAATCTTTTCAAGTGAAAAGGGAAAATTGACTAATTGGTTTAAACAATTATGAGTAACCTGCTAGGGAAGGTGTATGATCTGACTCAGTAACAACTCTGAATTAACATGCAAGGACTTATTATAACTACTTAATTACCGATTCTTTACAATGTTTACTCCTAAGTCCTTAGTGAGAAAACCTTTAATCATCTACCCTAATTCCAATGCCCATAGAGAGTTATAAGTGAGATTAAGCAATAAATTATCAAGAATTATTACGGCTCCTATAGGGTATCCCTAGTCCTAGGTTATATTTATTATAGGATGATGAAAAGCAAAGCTTTAACAACCATGGTCCAGCGTAATCATTAATCGTAAATCAAACCATGTTGGTCCGACAATGCAAGCATTAAGAACAACTAAAGATCAAATCAGTTATTAAACAAAGGAAATGTCATTGCAACAATAATATCAGAGTCATTATAGATTCAAGTCAGGGACACCCCCTAGCATTAGGGGTTTAGCTACTCATAACATTCAAAGAAAATACAAAATACAAACTAGACATTATAAGATAAGAGGGTTCTTGGATCTTCAGTGGCTTTCGGTCATAAAAACTTTCAGTTTTCCAATCACCTTGATCTCTCTAATCCTGATAGTGCAATTCTTCTCTGGCCAAAAAGTCATGTTTTCTTTCTCCAAATATGTCCTAAATACTCCTAGGTCCAATACAGTAATAGGAAAATACCCAAAAGACCCATAGGGATCACAGAGGCCCAAAAATCAGAAAATTGGAAGATGACTCGCTTCAGCCAACACAGGCCGTGTTAGCTGACACGCGCGGCCGTGTTGGCTCCCTGGTTAGCAATTAAAAAGAATTGTCTGTTCCATACATGCTGACATGAGCCGTGTCAGCCCTCTATCTAAAACTCCATCTTCATTCTTCTTGGACCCATCCTGACATGGGCTGTGTCAGGTGACACGGGTGGCTGTGTCAGGCCCCTGTTTCACTTTTAAAACTCTTCCGAATTGCTGTTGTTTTTCCCGATTTTTGCTCTGATTCTTCTTTATTATGTACCTAAACCTAAAAACAATGGAAATACCAAACCAACGCATAAAATGCAATAAAAGGAAATAAAATGCAACTAAACGTATAAGATAATTAGCTAAAACTCATGGTAAAGTAACGTATAAAAATCATTTATCAATATGATCTGGAGGATAAACAATTGTGTGTTAGGAATCTTCTTCAGATTGGTCTTGAAGAATCTTTGGGTATGTTACCTAGAAAGCCTATATCCAAGAGTTTTGTCTTGTATATGTATGATGGTGAAGTTGAAGATCAAGACACTTTTTGCTTTAGCGGGCCTTCTTTAGGTCGGTTTATTTCTGATTTGGAGCAAGACTTATGGTACCCCTTTGAAGGATCTTGTGGGATACTTTATGTTGAATGGCTATGGAGACATTTTAACTAGTTTCTGTGGACATAGATGTCAAGGAAACATGTCTAGGACTTTCACTCTGTCATCTTGAAGACTCTTCTTGTCTTTCAAAGCTGGATATAAGTGATCTAGTTGATAGATGTGACTATATCTTCTATTGGTTTGAGTCTGGTAGAAACTATGATCGTATGAGGATCATTTCCTTGGAGAATTGTGCTTGCAGCAGACTGACATCATGGTGCTTGTTCATTTGACAAATGACTGGTTGTTGATTTTCTTTCTTATGTTTAGTATGGATGTTGTTTACTTAAACTTGATTTCATGATCAAGTCTATGAGAACATGGAACTCTTGTTCTGATACGAAGGAAATAAACTATCTGGTAGTCTAAGGGTCTAATCTTCAAGACTGCTTTAGGCATGTGGGGTTTCATCAGTTGACTAGTCAAGTCAATGATGTAAGTCAAATGTTCTGATATTTAACTGGACATTTGGATGTTGATGTTGAAGTCATTAATGTGCATTGAAGTTGTATCATCTTGTATGTGCTGGTTTTCATAAGAGTGGACACTCTCCAACTATATGGTTGTTTCCTAAGTCTATCTCATCCTGTTTGGATCACGCAACAGCTAAGATCTCAAAGGAGTTCTTGATTGCTTGGTGTTTTCATATCTTTCTGGAGCCTCTTCTAAGATGTTTGATATGAGCGTTCCAGAGTTCTGTCTGGGGTAAGAGGGTGTTTGTACTGGAAGCTCCAATTCGTTGTTCCCACATGATCAAGGATCTTGTAAAAATTATTATATGTGGTTACTTTGAAGGAAAATGTATTTTGAGTGTGCTCTAAGGAACCACCTACTCAAGTATGTGGTTTGATAATGTTGATGTACCTTAGCTTGAAGTGCTTTGTAAAAAGTGGAGGATTGAAGATTGAAGGGCAGAGGAGAAGATGACCTTGAAGAGAAGTTTGTTTTTGTTACTCAATCTATATCTTATGCTTATTTTCAGTCATATAGGTATCTGTCAGAGAGAATATCCTATGTGGATGCTTAAGGATGGGTGATGACTTTGTAATGTCAGACAAGATGTTTGAATATTGTGCTTCTGTGATGAAGCTTCCTGAGGCTTGAGAGAGTTTATTTCTCTCTATGGTATTATGCCTCCTATGATGATCTATGAGTTGCTGCATCTATGAACTGTTGGGATCCTCTTGTGGTCATTACAAAAGGAAGTGTATGGATTACCATGTAGAGAGTTATTCATATGGATGTTGACTCCGGAACCAAAGCAAATGAGGATGATGTTTTAACTTGTGTTTGAAACATCAATTTAGTTGTCTATATCTTCAAGAAGGAAAGTTTTGGTTCTGACCAGTTGGATTATAAGTGAAATATTTATTCATTGTGAAGCATGATCAAGACTTTGTGGAGTTTTATTATCTATGTGTAGATGGTTGGCTCTACTGGAAGTGTCTCTAGAAGAGAGTGTATCAGGCTGAATCTTGAGAAGGAGGCAAGTTGGGGAGTTTTTCTTCTTATTTTGGTGAAGGGGTTTGATGACTTTAATATGTGTATAACATCTTGACTAACCAAGGGGTTAAGAGAATGTGTTTTTCTCTTTAGGGAATGAGAACATTTCAGGCTTGATTGGTTTTACTCTCAAGAACAAGGTTGTTTATGGCTGTAAAATTCAAGAGGAATTTGTACAGCTGATGGATGTGTTCAATGGGATAGTGATCAATCGTGATTGTTGATCTCATTTTAAGAGTTCTTTGGTTATGATACAAGGAGTATGGTCCTGGTATTTTTCTCAATTATGAGCAAGAAGATGCTCAGGTGATTTTTGTGAGGATGTGATGTCAAACAAGATGTTTGACATCACGATGTGTTGATTTTGGTAGAATTGTTAGCTTTGCATGTTCAGTTAAGTTGTTAAGGATACTTAATTATATCAAGTGTACTCTTAATTCTTGGGAGGGACCTGAGAAATAAGATTGGTTGTTGTCTGGGAGAATTTAATTTTCTCTGCAGAATGAAGTTAAGGTTCTTGGGAGTCCTTGTTGAAAGATGTTGAACATGATGTCTTAACATCTTAGTAAGCATCTAGTTGACAAGAGAATTGGGATTATTTGAAGGATCTGCGACTATGCCTTTGAAGCCGTGAAAAGAACTAGACAAAGTCTGACCTGATGTTAGGACATTGTTTAGGACTTTTGGTTATTTCCAAGAAGGTGTTTTTGGACGGTGTCCCTTGGACAATGAAGAGCGTGCCTAAGAGAAGGCGTGTTAAACATGTGACTTGAAACATACGTATTCTTTATACGGTTTACCCTAAAGTTGAAATAGTCAAATCTTAGTTGGGTGGTGCACATTCATTTATGTTGAAGTTACCTACCTTAATTCATGGCTTCGTTGAATTGTTATTCAGTAACTTCTATGGACCATTAATTCCTAGAGTAACTGCTTGGGTATTTAAAGGGGGTCGTTGCTTCTGGGTTCTCAGGTTATGTTGTTGTGTCGTGTCTTCATGGCTTATGTCCGGGTTTGGGTAAGTACCATGTAGGTATGGAACTGTGTTGGCTACGTTTGCCAAGTTTTGGCTAAAAAGGGGGAGAATGGGTGTGTGTTGGTCCTTACAACACATAATTGATATCCTTTTGGGTGTGGAATATATTCTTGTAGTTACTTTGCAAGGATGTTAGATGGGATGTTCTAGCATCCTGTCTATGTCTCAGTTTCATTTCTAGGTTTTTATTTTGTGTCTTGTGATCTGAGTTATGAACACAGTTGTGTCTTGTGTTCTGAGTTACCTGGAGTTTTAGGTTTCTCCCCTGAGTCCTTATAGAGATAATTCCGGTTGGTGCTTGGTTACTCTAGGGAAACAGATTGGTTTTGGGTTTGAGGGGGAGTTGTGTGTATCTTCTTCCTCATGTACAGGAAGAATGAAAGCTTTCAACATAAGGAAGACAGATCATCCGGCTGAAATGACTTCAGGAATTTCTACTTCATCCCTCTATATCATCCTGGATTTATTGTGCAAAAGGTGTTTTAACTAAACTTTGTTAAAAGGCGGAGATTGAAGGCTCTAAATATTTTACTAACATTTTGGTAAAACATGATGTTGCACAAGATGTTCCAACAAGAAGAAATCTACTGAAGGAACACATGTTAGTCAAGATGTCCTAGAATTGTGGAGTGGACATCCTGATCTGGTGCAACAGATTTGTTGCAGATCTGTTCCAAAATTTAAGAAGCAATCAGAACATGGGTCAAGGGAAGATTAAACAGAGACTTCGAAGCCCATGGGCAGTTGAAGGCTATAAAAGGAAGACCAAGACTTAGGGTAGAATAAAAATTCTTATTAAGACTTTTGTAAAAGTAGAAAATAAGGATTTAGGGGAGTCGTGTACTTTCTTGTGTTTTAAGTCACCCTTTGCATCGATTGGTACATTGTAGTAGATATAGTTTTACAGATTCATAAACCTATAGGTAATGAATTGTGTATTGTTCTTGGATGAAGCTTTTAAGCAAATCCATGCATGTTTGTTAGTCAAGAGTCTTGACTGAATATTGTATTAGAAGGAATGTCTTTCAATTAAACAGTATGATGCAGTTGCTGAAGATTGTAACTGTTAGATACCACTGAGGTGATTTAGGAATTGAGATGAGGTTCTCTTATCTAGATGGTGATTTCTAGATAGAATTGTATTGGGTAGTGATTAAGTGGGGAGTTGTAAACGGGGGAGTTTAGCTCTAAATTAATACTACTAATAGTGAATTCATTCCTGGCTTGGTAGCCCCCATATGTAGGTGATTCCCACCGAATTGGATCATCATATCCTGTGTTATTATCATTCTGTTATGTTATATTCAGTCTATATATATACTCTAAAGTATATGTTTTGACAGATGTTGAAACATCTGTCATGACACTACTTTGACCTTGAAGATTCAGAGTGTTCTTGATTTTAAGAGAACAAATGTTTATGTCCTTGTTCAGTTTTTAGCATAGATCAATGTCTCGACATCTCTTAGGACATTTGCGCTCTGCTTGCCAAAATTTTAAATTGTCTAACCGAACCTACTATCAAAAAGCTTGGATGTGCGTAACGTAATTCGATGGAATGATAATGAACACAAATTGTTCAACAATGATTAATTCACGGATCAATCAAACGCAATCCTATTCATAAAGTTTATTTCCAATGAACACAAAGCGATAAAAATACTTAAAGACAATTTATTAAACATTTGGTGTGCGGTTAATCATGTTTGGAAATTCAATTTGTTTTGTTGATGTTAAAAGCTAATCACAATCAAAGTGATTGTGATTATATCCACAATAACACTTCGAATGATAGTTGAAAACAATTTCCAATCGAATTAATCAAAATAACAACAAAATCAATCATTTGCAAAAACAAGAATTAAAGAGAGATAAAGGAATAAAGATAAAGAGACACAAAGATTTGTTTAGGCAATTCCTCAATCAGCCTCGCTATAGTTACGTCTGCCCTCAATCTGTAATCGAATTGAGATACTTACAATTAATCTTATCTTTGCAAAAATATTTATACAAAAGGTGAAGAACTCTAACCCCACAAACCCTATGGTTTGTTGTTGATTTCACAACCTTCAAACCCTTGATTAAAGCTTGATCAATTCACCAATAATGCGACTACAATCCACCGATTATCCCGAGCATGCACTTGTTGAACCCAAGATTCCCGAACACGATTCACTATCTCACGCTACTCCCTTGCAAGAAAACCAAATTGTCCCAAGGTCTTCCCTCAGCCGAATCCGTGTTGACGTGATCTTGTCCAAAACCTTTAAATCCCAATGATCTTGAAGGAAAACCCCACATTGGTTTTCTTATTTGAAACACACAAAGATCTCAACCTAATATTCTTGGTTACACCAACCTAATTGGATGTTATCAACCCTAATCTAGATGGTCACCCATTCGAAAAATGATTATATGTAGATCAATTGTGTGCATGCATAGAAGAAAGGTTGAAGATGATGAGAATGCTTTGTAATATGGTTTCGTTTAGGTTTTACACTAGTACCTTACTATAAAAAGATGCATGTATGAGTATATACATGTGTATATGAAAATAGGCAAAGAGGGTGCAAGAAATAATAAGATGCAAAACAAAATTTAAGTTTTTGAAAACTACAGGTCGGTCTATGAAAGCAATAGGTCGGTCTGTCAAGGTGTTCAGGTCGACCTGAGTGAGACGAACTATGAATAGAATTCATAGTCTTTAATATTGACGCGTGGAGGTCGGTATGTAAGAGCTATGTGCCGACCTGTACTGAAGTAAGAGCTTCTATAGGTTGGCCTGAGATTGTATGTGCCGGCCTGTGAGAATGGTCACACATAAAACATAGTTTTTGATGTATGAAGCATGATTAGACATTTCCAATCATTTTCAAAATCATTTGTATGCATCTTATGACTAAAATGATTCAATTCACATCTAAACTTGGTTGATATCGTCCAATATACAAAAACACTAAGTCACACTCTTAGTTTTGACATCATCCAAAACATGGCTAAATTGAAGAATGCACTCACAGAAACAAAGTCAATGAGTCATGAAACTTCTTCCTGTTAATAAGCAGATTTCTTCACTAAAGCCTTGTATCCTCAACCATTCAACATGCTTTTAATAAAGTGGAAGATAGTAGACATTTACCAAACTTCAACATATGGGAAAATATTGAACCATATATAAGATAAAAGTAGAAAAGATTTGGAGTATGTTAAAGATAAAAGCAATAAAGTCAATAGAGATGTTTTGGAAGTTACAACACTATAACTAATTTCAATTTCGGTTTAAAATTAGTTAGCGAAGTTGTTAGGGCTGTTATTTGTCACTTAAGTAATCATATAGTGTAGTGCATACACGGTAGCTTGTAGTGAAAGTAATTGAATGTGTATATAATTGAACATTGTATTTTTTTCCAAACTAATGAGAATTCACTCTTTCATCATGTTCATTTTGATTTTGATTTCTTAATATGCATATCTCAATAAATGCCAGAGTAAAGTTATTTTACATCCACAATACATCTCTAATTTTATCTATTTTTATACGAATGAAATAATATTTTTTTATAGAAATATTTGTCATATATTCATGTTTCAATAACATAACTAAGAAAATTCACCTTAAATCATCTATGACTAATATTTATATTTTTTATACATAAATTTATTTATCTCTCTCGAGTACTTTCTTCATCTGCACAATTTGTAGGTAATGAACAAGATAGAAATTGATTCTAAAAACTCACGTACATATTAGAGTCATTTATCATGATTAACTAAATTTTCTTTAAAGTGAAACTTATCAAGGAGAAGCTTCTAGGAAAAAAATCACTTCTGATGGAGTCCAACTATCTCAAATCGAGGGTAGAATTGCATCCACTGAAAATGAAGAAAAATTAATAAGCATATTAGACTCAAGGATGGAATTATAAGTCGAAGCAATCAAGTAAACTTTTTCCTCTCCATGTTGTCACTGTCGTAACCCAAAATTTGACCTTCCCTTTTACCTTTTTGCATAAGCATCTGCACTATCATTCCCCGCATACGCACTAGAATTTTTATCTGTGAATTCATTGTAAGTATGTGTTCAAATTCTCACAAAATCTCGAGATTATGATCACATGCCTTGAAGAGTCATCATAGCATCAATACAAGCAAAACATGAGGGTTCTTATGCCTATTTATCAAAGAAAAGGGTCAAAGCATGGAACCACGACCATAACACATCATTGCAAGCCAAAATAATGAAACGTTGCCTGTGTTAATCGATTAACACAATATGGTTAATCGATTAACACCTGCAAATTTTGCAAAAATTCAGCAGTTCACAGCACTGTAGCAGTTCCTACATTATTCTCTTTTAGTTTACATCATTCTAGCATCTTATGGAAGGTTTTAGACATGTGATTACACAAGAAAATATCAACATGCGCACCATGCACCCTCATTTCCAAGCATGATCATTTAGGATGCGTTGGGATTCTCCAATTGAGTTAACCAATAATTAATTGAGTTAGACCACTACTCAGTGAGTTGAGTCTAACTAACTCCAAAGCAAATGTCAAACCTAATTCCAAACCTACACTCTATATAAGCAAACCCTTACCTTGATGCAAGGGAACTTTTCCATTCTCTCACTTTTCACTTTTCACTCTCAATTTGCTCTGCATTTTCTGTAACTCTCTCTCTCAATCATTTTCATCTTCTTCACCAAAACTCACTAGAGCTCATTCTATCATTAATGCTTAGCAAGCTTCACATTGGAACTTACTATTCTTTAAGCTAGACCTTCATTTCTCTACATTTCACTTTTGAATTCTGTAGCAACATCATCATTTACTTTAATTCAAGCTTTGGAAGTTGATCATTGAAGAAGTTTTGGTGTAAATTCGGATCCGACGCAAATATCACATTATCGTCAGTTTTCTTGCTACAGATTGCTCTAGATCTTGGAATTCTCTTGTTTTTTAAGCTTCTCCTCTTCATCTTTTGCTTACAATAATTACCAAGGCAAACCTCAACCTTGTAGGTTGGTGAATCTTGCTTAATTTATCGGTTTCGATCAATTTTGCATTTTCATAATGTAGTGCTTAATTGTTGTTTTGCTACTTGAATAATTGAGTTGTATGCTTGATTCTTTTGGTGTTAAATTTCTCTAAATCAACATGAATTTTGCATCTATTTTTATGTTATGATCCATTGTGATTGCATGCAATAATTGATTCTGAAAAGTGCTTTTCGAAATTCTGTTTCTGCTATTTTTCCAGTGGTAATCGATTAACACTAGTAGGGTAATCAATTATACCCCTTGATGTGCCACAAAAACTACTTTCTAGAACTGTGTAATCGATTAGCACAAGGATGTTAATCGACTACACCTGCCATTTTTGATTAATTGCATGATTTTCCTTGATTATTTTACAATTTGGTCACATGTTTAAGGCCTTTTTGCACACGTTTTGCTTATGTGTTAACATGATTTTGCTTGGTAATGCATGATAGCTTGTTCTTGTAAATGCTTTACAATTTCAATTTGATTCAATTTTTTTCTTGAGCAAATTTAATCTTGTTCAACAACATTTCTCACTTGCTTTGATGATCTTTCGACTCGCTTGAAAGATTATTGGCATGTTCTTTCCCTTGGTTGATTGATTAAAACCTCATTTCGATTAATTAATTGTCCCTCATTTTTCTCATTAGGATCTTTGTAGAGCCTTTTTTTCTTAATACCCTGTCGAGCCGAACGTCTGCACAACGCGTTGAAGCATTGTACAGAATGTGATGTTACTTTGTCAATTTTAATTTCTGCACTATGTTTTAAATGTTAGAGAAGAAATGAGAATGGAGAATTCCTACCCTTATTCTGACTATTTTTGGTAGGGTACGAGTGACATTGTGCCTGGAATAGTCATCTCTATCCCTAGACCATAGTGTTCTCTTGCTCTTCAATAGAGTCGATCCGTGATCCCTCATTCTTGGCCCAACTCTCTCTTGTTTTTCTTGGGTTAGCAACATTTCCTTGGTTCAACATCCATCTCTTTGGTCGATCACAGTCCGTCTATTAAACCAATTTCTACTCTTTTTCTTTGGTTAATCACCGTTCGTTGGTTAAACACCAATTTTTCTGCTTCCCCACAGTGTAGACACATTTTCCCTTTGTGTTCCCTTTGGTTAACCACTGTTTTTCAATTAAAACACCGAATCCCCCACAGAGTAAGAAATTTTCTCTTGGTTTCAACCTCCCTTTTTGTTGGTTAACCACGACTGTCAATTAAAACACCAATTGCCCCTTTTCTCGGTTAATCACAGACTATCTGTTAACATACCGAGTCTTCTTTTGGGTTATCACCTTTTGGTTAAAATACCATATTTTCCTTGGTTAATTAATGTTTGTCAGTTAAAAGACCAACTCTTCCTTTCCACTCGGTTAACCACAGTTCATCTGTTAACATACCGAGTTTCTTTTGGGTTAATACCTTTCCTTGATTCAACACCCTTTTTCTTTGGTTAATCACCGTCCACCGGTTAAAAGACCGATTCTCTCCTCTTTTCGGTTAACCACTGTCTGTCAGTTAACATACCGAAGTCCCCAGAGAGTCAAGCACCCTCTTCTTTGGTTAATCATTGTCCGTCAGTTAGAAGACCAATCGCTTTCTTTCCTTTCCCCAATCACAGTCAAGTGCTCTCTCCCCAGTAGAGTATCTTTTTTCTTGGTTAAACATTGTCTGTCAGTTAAGAGACCAGTTTTTATGTTCACTAGAAAGACCAATCCCTTTTCTTTTCCCAACCAGGGTTATTCCCTTTCTTCCCAAGTAGAGTATCTTTTTCCCCTAAGCAAAGTCCTTTCTCTCTTCCATTCTTCTTTGGGCTAACCACTGAATCTCGGTTAAAAAACTCTTACCCCTACTTTTTGCCTCTTACATCATTGTCCTTTGCCCCCATTTTTACCTCATGTCTTTGCTTTTCGCTCTTGGTTTCGACACCATCTCTCTCTTTTTTCGGTCTTATTTCTCCGAACTACGTAGGCTCTAAATTCTTTATTACACTTTGAGAATACGTAGGCACAAGATTGAGAAATCTTTGCGAGGCATCATCTCCTTCTCTTTCCTGGTTCCATGAACTACAAAGCTCTGAATTCCTCATTGCACTATGAGGATACGAAGGCACGAGGGCCCCAATCCTCCGCGAGTACTTCATCCATTTTCCTTCCCTCTTTAGTGAGTAGCGTTTAGATAGATAATACGTCTGAGCCTACAAGCTTTCAGAATGGTTCCCATCGAGTACGAGAGATGTGTGGGGTGTTAATACCTTCCTCTCGCATAAGTGACTCCCTTACCTGTTTTTCTTCCCCTTAGGTTTTATTGATATTTTCCCTGTCCTTTGGAACTAAATAAAGTTTGGTGGCGACTCTGTTGTATCTTTGAGTGTGCATGCGCTCAAGTATGATTTCTGCTAGCTTCATCCACCACCAGCGATATCTCTATAGAGATAGACTAGTTCTCAGGATAATCCGAATGAGATAGCAAATAAGACTTCTTCCTAGACAAAGGGAGATATCCTCCATTGAAAATCTCAAACCAAGGTACCACCCACCCTAACCCTGACCTCCCCCACTCTCTTACCCTTCTGATAAAAAATAAGATATAATTAATTTGTTGTTTGAAGTTATTACCCTTATATAGTATGTTCAATTTGGAATTTTCAAAATGATGTTGCTTTTTCAAGAAAGACTATAAATGTAAAGTATTCGGAAGACAAAAATATTTGAGGATTGTTTTTTCCACTCCATACATTTCTTACGCACCAGGTGGATTTCCCATTATGTCCAAAGTTTCCGGAGATATATCTCCGAACATATCATTTGCAGCCCCAACAAAAGTCATTTTAAGTGACGTCTCATACATTTGCTAAAGTTTTGTTCAGGAGATATATTTCCAGAACAATTTGGGGAAAATATTTAAGTTGTTCAGTTCATTGAACATTTCAGAGATATATATCTAGAATTTTGAGCGGCAATTTGAATTTTTCCTATCATCTTTGCATGTCAGATTTTTTCGAAGATGTATTTTCAAAAATATCTAATATAGTTTTCAACTGCATGATCAGTCCCCCATTGTTGTTATTCTTTATTTTTAACTCAAATCTTCACCCTAAAAATCATATATTTTCAATCTCATTTTTCACTTCAAATCTTCATACTTTTGGTTCAACATATCACTGGAAAAAAAATCGAATTTTAAGGAAAGATTGTTCCTCATCATAAAAATGGTATTTTAATAAATCTATGCATATGTTTATTATTTCTCTCATTGATTCCATAATCTTATTTTCACCATGAAGAGCGAGAGTTTTCTTCCTCACTTCGATGGTGGAGTGTTCTTGTGGTTTTTTTTAGGTGTCCTATTGTTGGGTGCTGTTTTTCATTAATTTCTTGTTTAATTTTTTCCTTTTTTGATGTATTGTTATTGGTTTCTTTTAAAGAGATAGCTTAATATTTCTTGTATTTTGGGATTATCTTTATGTTCATTTTTGTTAGAACTCCTTTTGTACTCTATTACATTTTTCTTAAGAAACAATTTGTATTTCTAACCATTTAAAGTGTTTGAGGCTCCACACATTTTTGGGTTTATAGTTTACCGTCTATAAGTTAATATAATAATCTAAACCTATTTAATAATGGTATTTTTATTATTAATTTAAAATTTATTTTATTAATTTATAGTTTATTTTCCAAATACTATTTTAAATAATGTTTTATCTTATAACTATAACCCATTATTTTTTCTGTTATCCTTATAACTATGAAAAGATTATACATAATAAATTTGAACTACTCATGACAGTAAATAACACTCTTACCATAAGAAAAGATAAGAAAAGATTAACAAATAAATTTGAACTTTAACACAGACTATGAATATTTTTCATATCTCTCAAATAATAAATAATTTCAAGTATGAATCAATTGGACAATAATTCTTATAAACTTTGACTCTCTAGTATCTATTCATGAAATTTAAAGTATTTATGATATATGACATAACTAACTTATTGACAACTAAAGAATGAAACACTTACTGCAATTGTATATAGACTATTATGAAAAAGATTATAGACCATAGCATAAAATTTAGTAATGAATATATAATTAGTCAAAAGATTTATCATCATCCAAAATGCACAAAACATGTTCAACAAATATAATCATAAATATATTGAATACAAATAGTTAAAATTAGAAATTAATAAACAAATGATGATAATTGACAACAAAAGTCATTTGGAATTGGATTAAGTATTTTATTAAGAACATGAATCTATCATTCTGAAGTTGCTATAGAAAATTGGATATCAAAACTCAGAAATATTGGTTGCACTTGATAATGAAGGTTATGTAAAGTACCGGATGAACATAAATTTCATACAACTTACTTGAAAAGGGTCATAGTCGGAGTCACCGTCGTTATCTTTATTGAAATCTTCAATCATACATGGTGTAAAAATAGGACACATTTGTTAAGCTGTTGGAATAGAATTATCCATTTGCATTGTCGATTGTTGGTCCACATCTAAATTCCCTTTTGAGCTTTCTACCTTCCTTTGCCTATTTGATTTTGCTAGTTATACATGTGCATTTATACCATTAATGTAATTAACTATTAAAATTAGAAATGCTATAAAATCTGCAATGTACCTATTATATGATGACGATCCAGGTTACAAAACAGGTGTATCATAAAATGCATCATAATAAATTTTGGGAACATATCGTGTAAGATTCATTGCTAGATGTGGAACTCCCAAAGATTTTCTCGGACGACCTCGAGGGGTTTTAACAGTTGTATGAATGCTGCAAGTGCATCAAATATGAAATGTAGACCATGAGTATTTGTTAAACATATATCAAATAGAGTATATGCAGCCAGGTTTTTGTGCATGCTAGCTGAAATATACTTTTATAAATATTGATGTTTTGATATCAGGAAGAAAAGTAACATAACAGAATTGTATGATTGACACTAACTTCTGACTATGTATTGATTATGTGTCGATTATGTGTTCAAAATAGATGACATGGTAACTACATTCAGTTGCAAAATTAAAGTTATATGTTGCAAACCTCTCTGGAATTTGCAAGACTGGTTCAATGAGAAGTGAAGTTGTAGTTGGTTTCATGAAAATGTTGATTTTGTAATGCCAATCTGGGTTGAGATTGATGTTGTTGCGTGTTGCTTTTGTGTGGTCTTCCACGAGGTCGTTTGATTGATTGTGTTGAGCAATGATAAACCAAAAAAATAAGTAACAACATGAAAGAAATTGAGTTTCTGACCTCGTTTTAGTCATCTTACTGGGCACAAAAACTTTCTGGCTGCATCATAAACAAAAGTAGTTTCTGACCTCGTGCCAGTTTGTTTCGGCTTGTCTGAAACATTGAGGCTCTCCAACAGAATTCCACGACCAATTAAGCATGCATGTGGAGTAGTTCTAAACATAATTCAAATATAGTACACACATTAGGAATCATTAGAAAAGCAAAATCATGTGTAAAAAATTCCTAGGTTCTTGCTTCCGCTTTAATTTCTTAGCACAATTATGTATCAAGTACTCTTCCAATGAAGAAATGCATACAGTACAAATTTTATAAAAACTTGATCATTTAATAATGTCAACACTATTATGTACTCTAATTGGCAATATATAACTAAAATCTGGATAGTATGTTAAATCAAAATATATAACTAATAATGAACAAAGTCACCTCAATTAGCAAAAAGACAACATAATTTTAACCGGTATACAATGCATATTTTGAAGACCTAGCAGTGTATTGATCATAGGATAGGTTTGCATATGTTGTATTGCTTGATGATAAAGTAACTATAAATTTAGATATTAGAGTAGTAACAATGATGGAGTTGTAAAATATAAAATGTCTGCAATAAGAAGACTTACTCTCTTAAAATAGAAGTTCCACACACATTTAACATGGGGCTGCATCTGACAGGTTGATTTGTGTACGGTGGGACAACATCACAATGTAAACTATTGTCATTTGTATCGTGTGTTACAACATTTGTGAATTTGGCCAACATATTAGTTCCTCTATTGTTAACTTTTGAGAAAGTCTTGATATGATGAAAGACATGTCTGCTTTGGGAAGGTTTTGATCCTAGAATTCTTGCTTCTAAGAACTTACCCTCTTCAATAACTCTTGCAACCAATTTTTGGTTTAGTTGTGAAGGAGTAATGGTTTAGTTGTGAAAAAAATTTAGGCACAAAGGTAATGAATCAAATTAAGTTAAATTGAGTTCTGCCAAAGTATAGATAAATTCCTAATTGTCAAGTATACTCATATACTTGGTATTAAAATCGTGAACTTGGGGATGCTTCAAGTTGATGTGAAGTCTCGATCCATTCCATGCATTTGAGAGGCTAGGCAATCCTGATGCTGCTTGACAAATTTCAAACTTTCAGTTATTTAATTGAACCGCATAACATGCATCTTATATAATGGAAAGCATAACTAACAATCATCATACAACTTTAATGATGCTACATATTCTGGTACTGAATGTGAAAAAGTTAGTGCTAAAATCATAAGACATAAAATGGTAAAATGGGAATATTTATGCTACATTCCTTTTGCTATTGAATGTGAAAAAAATAAGTGCTACATTGAAAACAAAAAAGAGTAGAAATTCAAGCTAACAACATATGATTACACAACATCAGTTTAACTTATGCAGCTACAGGAGCATCTGCAATCAAATGGACATGTTGCTACATGATATGTTGAAGGGGCAGTTGAATCAACCGTATCAGTGCCTGCAGATTAAGACCAGAGTGGGAAAGGATCAACAATAGAAAGTTCTTTATTGTAATAATTTCTGAAGTCAATTATTACGACTTACCTTATGAAATGAAAGAAGAATGCCAAACCGATGATATCTTTCTCTCTATTTCATTATAATTTTGCTCCCGTCTACAACTATATAACCCAAGCAGCATCCAGTTTTTACCATTCAATCCTTTATGTTAGAAATCAGATTTTAACAAAGCTACAAAAGTGAGTGGAGGAATGTGTTTTATTCGATTAATCAATGGCTAATATATAGCCATCTTACAAGCAAAAGGAAATAACTAACTCTACTCTTTACATGCCTATAGAGTAGTAAAACAAGTAACAAACCCTATTTCTCCTAAAGAATAGGTCTTATTCAAACAGAATAATAAAACAGTAGACTAAAACAAATACTAAAACACTAATACGTGTCCACCTAACATTCCCTCCCTTAAACTAAAACACATGTATTTTAGTTTAACTCCGATGCACTAACCATTCCAAGCATACCACGGAGTTTTTCAAACTGTTCAAGTTTGAGTGGTTTTGTCATCAAGTCTGCTACTTGCTCCTGTGAGTTGCAGTACTTTAATTCTACAACACCTTCATTCACTAAATCTCTTAAAAAATGAAACCGTACATGAATATGCTTACTTTTTCCGTGAAAAACCGGATTCTTAGCCAACTAAATGGCAGAGCTGCTGTCACATTGAATTATAGTTCCTTCAACCTGATCCACTCCAATCTTTCTCAAGATTCTCTTTAGCCATATACACTGACAAGCACATAGAGCTGCTACGATATATTCGGCCTCGGTAGTTGATAAAGTCACTACAGGCTGCTTTTTTGACGACCAGGATACAGCTCCAGATCCTATCATGAACACATATCCAGATGTACTTCTTCTATCATCAAGATCACCCGCATAGCCACTTGTCATACCCTAAATTTGTCCTACCCTTTTTGTAAATATTTTCGTATTTATTGTTTTATGCCATTTAGATGCGTGTCTGCTCGCAATTGGTTGATTTTTCAGAACTTTATCTTTTTGACCAATTAAAAGGTGACACGTGGCTTAATACAATTTTTTGTGAATATTAATTTTTCTTAGCTTCTTAAACTCTTCTTTTTTTTAAAAAAATGTTACTTATAATATTTTAGTACTTAATATTTGTTTTTTTGTTTTTAACTTGTTCTATTTATATTTGTTTATGCTTAACTATATTTGTTAATATCTATTTAGTAATTATTGTTAATAGTTATATATTATTTAATTACATCCATGTTAATCTATATTAATTGCTTATTGTTTTAATAATTAATTAATTTGAGGAAAAAATAAAAAGAAAAGGAAAAGAAGGGCAGGAGTTGAGATGACGAGAGGCCCAATTTGGGGATGGCCCGTTAGGGTTTGTCTTAGGATTGGTATTAAAAGAGGAGGAAGACTGATGAATGAAAAGGGGATTTTACTGTTCATCTTCATCCTGGAACCCTAAAAAAACGGCGCCACTCCAACCCCAACAAGCGTGAAACCCTAATCTCATAGCGGCCGCCCCTTTCTATCTTCCCCTCTGAATCATCGCCACTCCATTCCCTTCCGTAGCTAAACCCTTCTCCTTCTCATCCTTAAAACGACATTGGCCTAACCACCGCGAACAATATCCGTCGCGCACCCCTCCCCTTCGCCGGAACTCAAACCCCATCCGCAAACTTCCGCCGGAGGATCTCCCCATTGGGTTCGACGCAGAAGTCGCTGGGATTTGATAATGGCGTAACGGTATCCTCCGCTTCAACACGGTCACGATATCACAGTGCCTCCCTTTGGTTATAGAACCTCGGCAAGTCTTTCCTCTTCTCGTTTTTGCGGCCGCGAGTTTAATCTAATGTCGATGCCGAATCTTGTTAAGGATAACCGCGGGTAACAATTCTGTTCTTAATATCTGTTATCTCTTTTGTGATCTAATCTGTCAAAATTGGTTTGCTGCTCTTTTTTAGATTGGTACAGATGTTAATGATGTGTTAAAAGGCCAAACCAGGTTTTATAAACATTGGTTATGTGCTTAAAACAGCTAGCTTATCATCTTCAATGGCAGTGGAGGCTGATTCAAATCCTGCGTTACGTTTGTTTCTTTTTCAGTGTTGATTTAGGGATTTTTACTTGTTTTGATCTGCTGTTAACATTCTTCCATGTTTTGGAGGTCAGGTAGATAGCCTATTTCATGTTTGAATTGAAACAGAGCAATCATACAAATGGCAGCAAAATCGATGGTTATTTTTTGTGCAAGTTGCGATGTCGCCAACAAGTTCTGCTGCTTTTAGTTTCCAACACAGTTCGGCAGCAATGTCGCAGAAACAATTGCAAATGCGATCCGTGGCAGCAATGTCTAGCAACAACATGTCATAAAGGATTCATGTCACGACTGGGCAACATCTCGGCAAGCACACACCGGATTCAAGCGCAGCAACACCTTTCGGCTTATTGATTGGTTACATTTTTATCCTTGCCCATTTTTTTTTTTACTATGTGATTATTCGATTCTGTTTGCTATTTTCTCGTATGCTTTTGTTTTTCTGATTTTTGTTTTGGGTTAAGCCTGTTAGTCAGTGTATAACCGATTTTAGGAATAATGTTAAATCAATATTCTGGATTATGCTGCTGGTTATCTTGGTTGTGTAATTCTGACCCATAATCATGTCATGATTTTGGAACTTAAGTATAAAAAGAAAGTTGACGGTAATGGCTTCAGTTAGAATATATGATAATGTTGGTCTGTATTTCATTTTGGGTATGTTATGTACTTACGGTACTGCGAATTTCGATTGCGTATATTGTCTGGTTGTGACTTCGTGGTTGTGGTTATCAATTTTAAAACCAGCGCAGGGATGTTGTTTTTATTCCATTTTGTTATGGGCATTGGTACACTTGCATTCGATTATAGGATGATGTCTCATTCGGATTTCGCACATATTGAATTCAAAGTTTTTTTGAGATCTCGACAAACTATCGTTTTGCGGTTTTGAATATTCTGTCGCAAAGGAAAATTGATATAGTGGATTGCAGTTTCATAGCAGCAAGTCATGTGTTGAGTTAAAATCCGGTGAGTAATGTGGAATGAAGTTTGCTTTGTTTTTTTCTCTACTGCTAATGGCTAGTTTGGATTTGCCTGTAAGTTGGTGAAGTTTTTTTTCCGGTGCTACTATTACATTGTAGATGACCCAGTTACCTGCTAGTTTGTTTTATTTATTCAATGCAATGCACAGTGAGTACTTGATTTTGAATATTTGAGTACCGCCGCGGTCGAGTCTTGTTCTAAGGAATTGAGTGCGGTTCATTTAGGCTTCTAAGGCTGGTGTGGTTGCGGTAGTTCACACCTTTATGCTGCAATTTCCTTTTGATGAAAATTTCATTAAAAAAGATCTTTTGTTTATTTTCCGAATTTATTTCATCTTTAAAGTTCAATGTTGTTTTTAAATAATAATGATATTTTTATGTATGTAGTATATAATTCATGAATCGTCTTCAAAAGTATTTTCGAAATATATTTAATTATTCTTGCAAAACTATTAATTCAACTTATAGTTATACAAATTACTTTTAAAAAAAAAGGGGTCAATTTCGAAATTTAAACTCTTGAAGTCTAGCACTTCTCGAGTTTCCGGATAAACATTATTAAGGTGTACACCTTAAATAATGTATTGTTTTTTTTATTTATTAAGAAATTCAACTTTTATTTTTGTACTAAGTAAGTAACATATTTTAAACAATTCATTAAATTACACTTTAGTTTTTTTCAAATTTACTTTTAAGTTTTAATTAATTTATTTTATCTAAATCAATCCTTTTTAACTTACAATTTATTTTTTAACTTATTTCTAAAGTATGTTTAAGTTTCTTTGAATCTTGTTTCAATATGTTTTTTAATACCAAATTATTTCTCGATCAAGTCATAAAAATTAAATTCTTGAAATCAAGCATTTCTTGGATTTTTGGATGATCATTAGCGAGGTGTACACCTTAAATAATGTATTATTCAACTTTTCGTTTTAATACATTATTTTGGACAAAGGAATATTATAGGAATCAAGCATTCTGTGTGATATTTCTATCGTTCATTCAAATATTCTCCAAATGAAAAAGGTGTCGTCGAGATCCAGCATTTCGGTAATACCCCAATTAATTGGTTGTGAGGCCTACGTCTCATTTATCAAATAATTGTCATTTCTCTCATTTTCAAATCCAATCTCATGTCCTCACATCTCATACCTCAAATTATTCTCATTTCACTTCAAATCTTTTTCAAACATTTTCCCGATCAAACTTCGAAAGAAGGAGATTCTTGGAGTCTGGCATTCCTTGAATTTTCGAGTGAATAATTCTCGAGGCACGCCCTTTGAGTTATTATTCATTCAATCTTTCGACCTTTTTAAATATCTTTTTTCGACTCAAACTTCGAAAGAAGGAGATTCTTGGAGTCTAGCATTCCTTGAATTTTCGAGTGAATAGCTCTCGAAGCACGCCCTTTGGGTTGTTATTCACTCAACCTTTCGCCTTTTTCAAACTCAAACATCTTCCAACGTTCTCCTAAGTCGAGTACACGTACACATTCACAACCTCTCGTGGTTTCGATATTAGGAGCACCCTCAGGGACTAATATCGTTTCTCACAACCTTAACCCTTGACACGTCGTCAAGTCGGTTCCATCTTTGATCAAATCTTTGACACGTCGTCGAACCAGTTCAGAACAATTTCCTTTTGGCCTGCATGCCATTCTTCGATTCGATCCTTTCACAAACACATTTTTTTAAACTTACGAAAGAGGGATATTCTTAGAATCTAGCATTCTTTGAATATTCGAACGAGTAACTCTTGGGCGCGCCCCCGAGTTGTTATTAGTTCATTCTTTCGTTTTCAAAATATCCAACTCTTATCTTCCAACCCATTCAACCTCATCTTTTCGTGGTTGTTACCACGAACTACGGACGCTCTGATTCTCTATTCATTCTTGAATATAAGATACGTAGGCACAAGATTGCGATGATCTTGGCGAGCACACTTCTATCTTCCTCCATTATTCCGTCCATCCCCCATCCTTCTCGTAGTCGAACTACGACGCTCTGATTTCTCATTCTCGTCCGAATGAGCATACGTAGGCACAAGGGCCCCAATCCTTGGCGAGCACCCTATCTTCTAACCACCCATCTCTCCTTAGCGTCTTTAACCTTTTCAACCTACCAATTCTACCTTTAACAACGAGAAGAAAACCAGTAAACCTAGACAACACTCCCCATAATTACCTTAAGAGGTTCCCGTCGAGTACGACGGACGTGAGGGGTGCTAATACCTTCCCCTCACGTAACCGACTCCCGAACCCGGAACTTGGTTGCGACAGCCCTGTTCCTATCCTTTTCGTTTTTAAGAGGTTTTCTCGATATTTTCCTCTCCCGTTTATTTCGGGAAAAATAAAGTTCGTTGGCGACTCTGTCGAACCGCATTTTCCGCGCCTTTCGCGCGAGGGTCGCGTTCTCCGAAATGTCTCCGTGAATTTTCGAGGTGCGACAGGTGGCGACTCTGCTGGGGACGCATTGCTCCATGCAAAGAGAGAGTCGAGCCTATCTTTTGGTTTGTGAGGAGTGTTTGTTTTTATTTGTTTTCTTTTTGTATTCGTTCTCTTGTGGTTTTTATTTGTGTTTGTTATCTGGGCCTTTCGGTTCTTGGGACGACGTCATGAGTAAAGCTCTACACCCGAGCTTTGGTAAAAGCAGAGAGAACACATAGTTTAGAATTGGTAGTCGAGTAGTGTTAGTCTCCAAGGACTTGCTCCTTGTGGGCCTAGCATGAAAGCTCCTCCAGAGGAGACCTATTCGTAGATCTCGTTGTAACACAGCTAGCCTGTCGCACGACTTGATTAATGAAGGGTCCGTGATTCTGGGAACCTTTTGTTAGCACCAGTTCTGACATTGGCGGTCGTGTAGTGTTAGTCTCCAAGGACTCGCTCCTTGTGCGCCTAGCATGAGGACCCCGCCCAGGAGAGACCTTATCGTTATTATCGTCGTAATGCAGTCAGCCTGTTGCGTGACGCTGATACGACTAGTGTCCGTGATCCTGGGAACCAAACATAGAAACCATCCCGTGAGAGGGTTTATGGGTAGAATGTTTAGACCTTCCCGTATAGGTCGTACCTGTCACTTTTCTTTGAGCAGGAATTATGGTTATTTACCTGTTACAGTTACCAGCTTCAGGAGTTGTTTGATTGTGATCTTGGGATCCTGGATCTTGTATCTTGCATTGCATCTTGCATATCATTTGCATTTCATATGTTGTGCATTTTGCATTTCCAGTCCTCCAACCGAATCTTATGTCTCCGCTCCTTCTTCTCCAGTAAATCAAGCTGATTCCTCGACACCAGTACGCAACTAGAGCCAATACCAGACGAGTGATGGAGCAGATTCAACAGGAGCAAGTCGCCTTCAGGGAAGAGTTGGATTCCATGAAAGGAAAGATCGACCAGATCCTCGAAGCCATCCTCACAGCCAGGAGAGAGGAAGAACAGCGTGAAGCCGCCGCTGTTGTCAACCACAATGGACAAGGGTCTACTGCCATCCCTTTGGTTCAAATTCCAAGTTCTCATGGGATGCCGCTGAACTTCAACAACGCAGTCGAAGGAAATACTTCTCAGCCAATCCCAGCGCATGGAGTTACCGTTGGAGTTATCCCGCACGCCCAGCCTGCTGCTGTGCAAATCCCGGTTCCTCATGTTGAAGATACTCTGATGGATCAGTATGACGACGTTCAGAACTATCATGCTGCTATTCCCATTGCCAGTCCTGTTGCCGCTCAGGATTCCGAAGCCATGAAGATGTGCCGAGATCTAGCCGAGAAACTCCGAGCCATGGAGGGGCACAATTCAAATTCTTTCAGTGCTCCGGAATTGTGCTTGGTGCCTGATGTTGTCATTCCTCCCAAGTTCAAAGTGCCGGAATTTTCGAAGTACAAAGGTCTTAGTTGCCCAAACATTCATCTAAGGATGTACTGTCGCAAGATGGCTGCCTATGCCAGAGACGAGAAGCTCATGATCCATTGCTTCCAGGACAGCTTGTCTGGGGCATCACTCGAATGGTATATGCAGCTGGAGCGTAATAGTGTACGCACTTGGGCCGAGCTAGCTGATGCATTTGTCAAGCAGTACAAGTACAACACTGACCTTGCTCCTAATCGTACTCAGCTTCAGAGTATGACTCAGAAGGACAACGAATCCTTCAAAGAGTACACGCAACGATGGAGAGAGCTAGCCGCAAGGGTGCATCCACCTCTTGTTGACCGAGAATTGATTGACATCTTTATGGGCACTTTGCAGGGCCAGTATTATGAGAAGTTGATCGGTAGTGTCTCCGCTGGATTCTCTGACTTGGTGATCGTCGGTGAGAGAATTGAAGAAGGACTGAAGAGTGGGAAGATCCCAGGAGGTTCTAACAGTCAGGCTAATGCCAAGAGGCCTTTTAATGGATACAAGAAGAAGGAGGGCGAAACAAATGCCATCTTCGTGCAGAAAGGGCAAGCTTCTCAACAAGCTCCTGCTCCTATGCCTTATCAAGTTCCCTACTATCAGTATCCATATGTTGCTGCTGCGCAATATGTGCCAATGCCTTATCAACCAGCTGTTCATGCAGCGCAAGCTCAGATGCCACGGCAACAGGCTCCTCAGCAACAAGCCTACAACCAACAAGGATATCAGTATCCTCCTCAGCAACAGCAGATGCAAGCTACTCATCAACGACAAGGTGCTCGCCCACAGCGTCCGCAGAGAACATGGAGACCAGATAGAGTCTTTGATCGTCTACCAATATCGTATGCCAAAATCTTTGCTCAGTTGATGGAGAAGAAAGCTATCGTTCCGAGAGATTTAGCTCCTCCAACTATCATTCCTGCCGACTACGATGCAAATGCTCATTGTGAGTTTCATAAGGGCGCTCCAGGTCACACCATTGAGGACTGCAGGGCTTTCAAGCACATAATTCAAGATATGATCGATAGGGATGCTATCAACTTCAATGGGAAGTCTCCAAACATCATCAACAATCCGATGCCACCAGTCAACTAGTTCCAACAATCACTTTCAGTCAAGTTCATTCCCCGAAGAAGGCAGTCATGTTGCCATTTCATTATTCGCAACTTCTTATGTTTTGTCTTTGTTTATTTAAGTACTGTATGCTTTGAACAATTGCCATTCGTATTTGTTTTTCATTAATGTATTGTTTATGCATGTTTTGATCTAGTTATGTCGTGTTCACTCTTTTTTACTTATCACCGACACATTTATTCACTCCACTCTACTCACTGTTGTTTAGCATGACTTGAGGGAGGATGATGAAAATGAGATACCCATAATTGCAAACGGTATGCTTTCAGATAGAATCTCGTCAATGATGTACAGGCATTGCTTCAATCCCCCAAACACCGGAGATATAAGGAGTTAATCCCTAGTAAACCACTTCGAGCCTAGAAGTAGCAGTTTCCTTCGGATATTCAAACCTTTTACACTCAACCTGGGGCAGGGTAGTGTTCAGTTAATCCATTTCCGCACTCGAATCAACAAAGCAAAATCCAAAAGACGGTGATTCACTAAAGACCCATGCTATGGCAGTCACAACAAAAAAAAAATCAAAAGCCAGCTAAGTCAGACACCTTAGAGGGGACTTAGGCAAAATCAAGGCAATCCCGATGGATCTGACAAACGAAGTCAATCCATGCAAAAGTTAGGGATCAAAACAAAAGCAAAAGAGGACCCCGAAACCCTCAACAAAAACAAAGGAGGATTCAGTGGCCACCCAAGTTAAAGGGGCACTGACATTCCTCAAAAACATAAATAAGGTGACTGCCATTTCGAGCATACCTTGAACCGTCAAGGCAAGTGTAGGATTAACTGAGCATAGGATTGGAGATCATTACGAAGAAGGGGTGGGTACAAATCATACTTTGAGCCTAATAACCTTTTTGTTTCGTAACCATGAACCAGACCACGTTACAACCCTTGAAAGACCTAATTGAGACGAGGTTTATTCTGAAAGCATGTTATCGCAAGGTTGCGTAACCTGACTCCTCACATGATTTCTAAACATCAATATTGGTGTCACTATGCTTGCAACATCTTTTCGCACCAATCAAACAGCACAACGTCTGGGCTAGCAGTCCATTTGTCTCACTATCACGACACTTCCAAATAAACAATACTTTTTCAAAACTTACCTTGAACTTTGCATTAATATCACCATCTATGAATGTACAATTTTAAATTGCAAATCAGTGCTAGGTATTCAAGGACATCTCAACAAGGGGCAACCAAAGAGGAACTTGACTTTTAGTGGCGTGTACGAAGCAAGATTATTTCAAAGCCCACAGGCTGGGGCAAATCACTCAATAGCTCGAGCAGGGGCAGGCCACTACCACGTTCAGATTGGGGCAAGACCAGGTCGTCCTGACCGTCAAGCAGAGTTGCAACCTTCTCTGAAGAAAATTCACAACAAGTCACCAAGTATCCAGACTTGGGGCATCCAGAGCATCATCTTCTGCTCCGATCGTGACGTCTTCAACAAACTGTGTGTCGAGGAAGTCAATCCCTCCCACCACCCAAAGTCCAATCCGCATTGGAAACTACCCGAAATTCACCATGCTGGCGCCTTCACCTGCATTTCCGAATTACCTGTCTGCATCATGTGCATCATACGCATCGCATTCGATATCATAAGTGTCCTGCATCATACTCCAATCATACCATACTTTCCCAGCTCTTGCATCTCCGCTCGTCAGCATTTGCATTTGCACATCCACTCATATAGAATATCATTTATCATCCAGCATTCATATATGCAAGTCAAGGTCCAGGATCAATCCCGAAGATTTCCAAGACCATCGATCGCCCAGTCAGGGGGCGTCTTCCGCAAGATGGTGGGTTTACCCCACGATTTTCAAAAGCTTCAAAGCAGTCATCAACCCAGTCAGGGGCAATCTTCTGCAATTGTGGGTTTCTCCCATAAAATTTGAAGTTATTCAAAGCAAGATTTAGCCCAGTCAGGGGCATCTTTTTCAAGACCATGGCCGTCTCCCGTGACGAATTTCAACCTCGTGGTTGATCAAGTATGCAAATTAACATTCAGCCCAGCCAGGGGCATACCATTCAAGACCGTGGGCGTTCCCCACGAAGTTGTTCAGCCTTTTGTTGGGCAAATCCAAGAAGCTCAGTGCAAGATCCAACCCGAGCAGGGGCATCTTCAGCAAAACCGTGAGCGTCCCTCACAAAGTTTTTCGGTCTTTGTTAAGCAAGACAAGGCATCAAGACAAGTTCAGCCCAGTCAGGGGCATCCTCTTCAGAATTCATGGGCGTAACCATGAAATCATTTCAGCAAATTATGATTTCCAAGCAAAGACGGTGGGCGTACCCCGTCGACTCATTTCAAATTCAATCTTCCTCTCAGGGGTTCCCCATTGAGTTGTACCCAGCAAGCGTGACCGTTGTCAATTGCCTTACTATCATCCTTTTGGTGATAGTCGAACTTCGTCAGTTCAACCTAGCCTGCATCCTTTTGGTGTTGGTAAACTTCAAATCTGTGTTGTTCTATCATCCTTTTGGTGATAGCGACCTGTGTGTTGTGTTTCGCTCTACCATCCTTTTGGTGGTAGGTCTGATACTTCGTCGGTATCAGATTGCGCGTTGCTTTGTTTGTGTTTTCGCTCTACCATCCTTTTGGTGGTAGGTCTGATACTTCGTCGGTATCATATTGCGCGATGTTTTATTTGTGTTTTCGCTCTACCATCCTTTTGGTGGTAGGTCTGGTACTTCGTCGGTACCAGATTGCGCGATGTTTTATTTGTGTTTTCGCTCTACCATCCTTTTGGTGGTAGGTCTGGTACTTCGTCGGTACCAGATTGCGCGATGTTTTATTTGTGTTTTCGCTCTATCATCCTTTTGGTGGTAGGTCTGATACTTCGTCGGTATCAGATGGCGCGATGTTTTATCTGTGTTTTCGCTCTACCATTCTTTTGGTGGTAGGTCTGGTACTTCGTCGGTATCAGATTGTGCGATATTTTATTTGTGTTCTCGCTCCACCATCCTTTTGGTGGTAGGTCTGATACTTCGTCGGTATCAGATGGCGCGATGTTTTATTTGTGTTTTCGCACTACCATCCTTTTGGTGGTAGGTCTGGTACTTCGTCGGTATCAGATTGCACGATGTTCTCTCTCATGTTTTCGCTCTATCATCCTTTTGGTGGTAGGTCTGGTACTTCGTCGGTATCAGATTGTGCGATGTTTTCTTTTATGTTTTCGCTCTACCATCCTTTTGGTGGCAGGTCTGATACTTCGTCGGTATCAGATGGCGCGATGTTTTATTTGTGTTTTCGCACTACCATCCTTTTGGTGGTAGGTCTGGTACTTCGTCGGTATTAGATTGCACGATGTTCTCTCTCATGTTTTCGCTCTATCATCCTTTTGGTGGTAGGTCTGGTACTTCGTCGGTATCAGATTGTGCGATGTTTTCTTTTATGTTTTCGCTCTACCATCCTTTTGGTGGCAGGTCTGATACTTCGTCGGTATCAGATGGCGCGATGTTTTATCTGTGTTTTCGCTCTACCATCCTTTTGGTGGTAGGTCTGATACTTCGTCGGTATCGGATTTGTGTGATGCGTTTATTTGTGTTTCGCTCCGTCGTCCTTTTGGTGGGGGGTCTATCATGGTCATTAATGATAGATTGCGCGATATCTTGTTTATGTTTCGCTCCATCATCCTTTTTGGTGTTGGGTCTATCATGGTCATTAATGATAGATTGCGCGATATCTTGTTTATGTTTCGCTCCATCATCCTTTTGGTGTTGGGTCTATCATGGTCATTAATGATAGATTGTGCGATATTGTTTGGCGTGTGTTTCGCTCCGTCATCCTTTTGGTGAGGGTCTATCATGGTCGTTGATGATAGATTGTGCGATAGTGTTTGAGCTTCGCTCCGTCATCCTTTTGATGAGGGGTCTGTCATAGTCATTAATGTCAGATTTTGCGAATGTGTTTTGCTCTGTCACCCTTTTGATGGCAGTAGCCGTGTGTGTTGTGTCCCATCATCCTTTGGTGATGACGACTTGTGCCAGCTTACTCAGAGGTTTACATCATCCAGCATTTTCAATTCTCAAGCATCTCTTTTCGTTTCGGACAAATTCAGGGTCTTCTTCATATCTAATTGACTTCTACCTCAGGAATATGAACGCTAATGCAGTTCATTTTCCTATGTTTAAGCCGATTAGATAGGGGCATCTGTCATACCCTAAATTTGTCCTACCCTTTTTGTAAATATTTTCGTATTTATTGTTTTATGCCATTTAGATGCGTGTCTGCTCGCAATTGGTTGATTTTTCAGAACTTTATCTTTTTGACCAATTAAAAGGTGACACGTGGCTTAATACAATTTTTTGTGAATATTAATTTTTCTTAGCTTCTTAAACTCTTCTTTTTTTTAAAAAAATGTTACTTATAATATTTTAGTACTTAATATTTGTTTTTTTGTTTTTAACTTGTTCTATTTATATTTGTTTATGCTTAACTATATTTGTTAATATCTATTTAGTAATTATTGTTAATAGTTATATATTATTTAATTACATCCATGTTAATCTATATTAATTGCTTATTGTTTTAATAATTAATTAATTTGAGGAAAAAATAAAAAGAAAAGGAAAAGAAGGGCAGGAGTTGAGATGACGAGAGGCCCAATTTGGGGATGGCCCGTTAGGGTTTGTCTTAGGATTGGTATTAAAAGAGGAGGAAGACTGATGAATGAAAAGGGGATTTTACTGTTCATCTTCATCCTGGAACCCTAAAAAAACGGCGCCACTCCAACCCCAACAAGCGTGAAACCCTAATCTCATAGCGGCCGCCCCTTTCTATCTTCCCCTCTGAATCATCGCCACTCCATTCCCTTCCGTAGCTAAACCCTTCTCCTTCTCATCCTTAAAACGACATTGGCCTAACCACCGCGAACAATATCCGTCGCGCACCCCTCCCCTTCGCCGGAACTCAAACCCCATCCGCAAACTTCCGCCGGAGGATCTCCCCATTGGGTTCGACGCAGAAGTCGCTGGGATTTGATAATGGCGTAACGGTATCCTCCGCTTCAACACGGTCACAATATCACAGTGCCTCCCTTTGGTTATAGAACCTCGGCAAGTCTTTCCTCTTCTCGTTTTTGCGGCCGCGAGTTTAATCTAATGTCGATGCCGAATCTTGTTAAGGATAACCGCGGGTAACAATTCTGTTCTTAATATCTGTTATCTCTTTTGTGATCTAATCTGTCAAAATTGGTTTGCTGCTCTTTTTTAGATTGGTACAGATGTTAATGATGTGTTAAAAGGCCAAACCAGGTTTTATAAACATTGGTTATGTGCTTAAAACAGCTAGCTTATCATCTTCAATGGCAGTGGAGGCTGATTCAAATCCTGCGTTACGTTTGTTTCTTTTTCAGTGTTGATTTAGGGATTTTTACTTGTTTTGATCTGCTGTTAACATTCTTCCATGTTTGGGAGGTCAGGTAGATAGCCTATTTCATGTTTGAATTGAAACAGAGCAATCATACAAATGGCAGCAAAATCGATGGTTATTTTTTGTGCAAGTTGCGATGTCGCCAACAAGTTCTGCTGCTTTTAGTTTCCAACACAGTTCGGCAGCAATGTCGCAGAAACAATTGCAAATGCGATCCGTGGCAGCAATGTCTAGCAACAACATGTCATAAAGGATTCATGTCACGACTGGGCAACATCTCGGCAAGCACACACCGGATTCAAGCGCAGCAACACCTTTCGGCTTATTGATTGGTTACATTTTTATCCTTGCCCATTTTTTTTTTACTATGTGATTATTCGATTCTGTTTGCTATTTTCTCGTATGCTTTTGTTTTTCTGATTTTTGTTTTGGGTTAAGCCTGTTAGTCAGTGTATAACCGATTTTAGGAATAATGTTAAATCAATATTCTGGATTATGCTGCTGGTTATCTTGGTTGTGTAATTCTGACCCATAATCATGTCATGATTTTGGAACTTAAGTATAAAAAGAAAGTTGACGGTAATGGCTTCAGTTAGAATATATGATAATGTTGGTCTGTATTTCATTTTGGGTATGTTATGTACTTACGGTACTGCGAATTTCGATTGCGTATATTGTCTGGTTGTGACTTCGTGGTTGTGGTTATCAATTTTAAAACCAGCGCAGGGATGTTGTTTTTATTCCATTTTGTTATGGGCATTGGTACACTTGCATTCGATTATAGGATGATGTCTCATTCGGATTTCGCACATATTGAATTCAAAGTTTTTTTGAGATCTCGACAAACTATCGTTTTGCGGTTTTGAATATTCTGTCGCAAAGGAAAATTGATATAGTGGATTGCAGTTTCATAGCAGCAAGTCATGTGTTGAGTTAAAATCCGGTGAGTAATGTGGAATGAAGTTTGCTTTGTTTTTTTCTCTACTGCTAATGGCTAGTTTGGATTTGCCTGTAAGTTGGTGAAGTTTTTTTTCCGGTGCTACTATTACATTGTAGATGACCCAGTTACCTGCTAGTTTGTTTTATTTATTCAATGCAATGCACAGTGAGTACTTGATTTTGAATATTTGAGTACCGCCGCGGTCGAGTCTTGTTCTAAGGAATTGAGTGCGGTTCATTTAGGCTTCTAAGGCTGGTGTGGTTGCGGTAGTTCACACCTTTATGCTGCAATTTCCTTTTGATGAAAATTTCATTAAAAAAGATCTTTTGTTTATTTTCCGAATTTATTTCATCTTTAAAGTTCAATGTTGTTTTTAAATAATAATGATATTTTTATGTATGTAGTATATAATTCATGAATCGTCTTCAAAAGTATTTTCGAAATATATTTAAATATTCTTGCAAAACTATTAATTCAACTTATAGTTATACAAATTACTTTTAAAAAAAAAGGGGTCAATTTCGAAATTTAAACTCTTGAAGTCTAGCACTTCTCGAGTTTCCGAATAAACATTATTAAGGTGTACACCTTAAATAATGTATTGTTCTTTTTATTTATTAAGAAATTCAACTTTTATTTTTGTACTAAGTAAGTAACATATTTTAAACAATTCATTAAATTACACTTTTTTTCAAATTTACTTTTAAGTTTTAATTAATTTATTTTATCTAAATCAATCCTTTTTAACTTACAATTTATTTTTTAACTTATTTCTAAAGTATGTTTAAGTTTCTTTGAATCTTGTTTCAATATGTTTTTTAATACCAAATTATTTCTCGATCAAGTCATAAAAATTAAATTCTTGAAATCAAGCATTTCTTGGATTTTTGGATGATCATTAGCGAGGTGTACACCTTAAATAATGTATTATTCAACTTTTCGTTTTAATACATTATTTTGGACAAAGGAATATTATAGGAATCAAGCATTCTGTGTGATATTTCTATCGTTCATTCAAATATTCTCCAAATGAAAAAGGTGTCGTCGAGATCCAGCATTTCGGTAATACCCCAATTAATTGGTTGTGAGGCCTACGTCTCATTTATCAAATAATTGTCATTTCTCTCATTTTCAAATCCAATCTCATGTCCTCACATCTCATACCTCAAATTATTCTCATTTCACTTCAAATCTTTTTCAAACATTTTCCCGATCAAACTTCGAAAGAAGGAGATTCTTGGAGTCTGGCATTCCTTGAATTTTCGAGTGAATAATTCTCGAGGCACGCCCTTTGAGTTATTATTCATTCAATCTTTCGACCTTTTTAAATATCTTTTTTCGACTCAAACTTCGAAAGAAGGAGATTCTTGGAGTCTAGCATTCCTTGAATTTTCGAGTGAATAGCTCTCGAAGCACGCCCTTTGGGTTGTTATTCACTCAACCTTTCGCCTTTTTCAAACTCAAACATCTTCCAACGTTCTCCTAAGTCGAGTACACGTACACATTCACAACCTCTCGTGGTTTCGATATTAGGAGCACCCTCAGGGACTAATATCGTTTCTCACAACCTTAACCCTTGACACGTCGTCAAGTCGGTTCCATCTTTGATCAAATCTTTGACACGTCGTCGAACCAGTTCAGAACAATTTCCTTTTGGCCTCGCATGCCATTCTTCGATTCGATCCTTTCACAAACACATTTTTTTAAACTTACGAAAGAGGGATATTCTTAGAATCTAGCATTCTTTGAATATTCGAACGAGTAACTCTTGGGCGCGCCCCCGAGTTGTTATTAGTTCATTCTTTCGTTTTCAAAATATCCAACTCTTATCTTCCAACCCATTCAACCTCATCTTTTCGTGGTTGTTACCACGAACTACGGACGCTCTGATTCTCTATTCATTCTTGAATATAAGATACGTAGGCACAAGATTGCGATGATCTTGGCGAGCACACTTCTATCTTCCTCCATTATTCCGTCCATCCCCCATCCTTCTCGTAGTCGAACTACGACGCTCTGATTTCTCATTCTCGTCCGAATGAGCATACGTAGGCACAAGGGCCCCAATCCTTGGCGAGCACCCTATCTTCTAACCACCCATATCTCCTTAGCGTCTTTAACCTTTTCAACCTACCAATTCTACCTTTAACAACGAGAAGAAAACCAGTAAACCTAGACAACACTCCCCATAATTACCTTAAGAGGTTCCCGTCGAGTACGACGGACGTGAGGGGTGCTAATACCTTCCCCTCACGTAACCGACTCCCGAACCCGGAACTTGGTTGCGACAGCCCTGTTCCTATCCTTTTCGTTTTTAAGAGGTTTTCTCGATATTTTCCTCTCCCGTTTATTTCGGGAAAAATAAAGTTCGGTGGCGACTCTGTCGAACCGCATTTTCCGCGCCTTTCGCGCGAGGGTCGCGTTCTCCGAAATGTCTCCGTGAATTTTCGAGGTGCGACAGGTGGCGACTCTGCTGGGGACGCATTGCTCCATGCAAAGAGAGAGTCGAGCCTATCTTTTGGTTTGTGAGGAGTGTTTGTTTTTATTTGTTTTCTTTTTGTATTCGTTCTCTTGTGGTTTTTATTTGTGTTTGTTATCTGGGCCTTTCGGTTCTTGGGACGACGTCATGAGTAAAGCTCTACACCCGAGCTTTGGTAAAAGCAGAGAGAACACATAGTTTAGAATTGGTAGTCGAGTAGTGTTAGTCTCCAAGGACTTGCTCCTTGTGGGCCTAGCATGAAAGCTCCTCCAGAGGAGACCTATTCGTAGATCTCGTTGTAACACAGCTAGCCTGTCGCACGACTTGATTAATGAAGGGTCCGTGATTCTGGGAACCTTTTGTTAGCACCAGTTCTGACATTGGCGGTCGTGTAGTGTTAGTCTCCAAGGACTCGCTCCTTGTGCGCCTAGCATGAGGACCCCGCCCAGGAGAGACCTTATCGTTATTATCGTCGTAATGCAGTCAGCCTGTTGCGTGACGCTGATACGACTAGTGTCCGTGATCCTGGGAACCAAACATAGAAACCATCCCGTGAGAGGGTTTATGGGTAGAATGTTTAGACCTTCCCGTATAGGTCGTACCTGTCACTTTTCTTTGAGCAGGAATTATGGTTATTTACCTGTTACAGTTACCAGCTTCAGGAGTTGTTTGATTGTGATCTTGGGATCCTGGATCTTGTATCTTGCATTGCATCTTGCATATCATTTGCATTTCATATGTTGTGCATTTTGCATTTCCAGTCCTCCAACCGAATCTTATGTCTCCGCTCCTTCTTCTCCAGTAAATCAAGCTGATTCCTCGACACCAGTACGCAACTAGAGCCAATACCAGACGAGTGATGGAGCAGATTCAACAGGAGCAAGTCGCCTTCAGGGAAGAGTTGGATTCCATGAAAGGAAAGATCGACCAGATCCTCGAAGCCATCCTCACAGCCAGGAGAGAGGAAGAACAGCGTGAAGCCGCCGCTGTTGTCAACCACAATGGACAAGGGTCTACTGCCATCCCTTTGGTTCAAATTCCAAGTTCTCATGGGATGCCGCTGAACTTCAACAACGCAGTCGAAGGAAATACTTCTCAGCCAATCCCAGCGCATGGAGTTACCGTTGGAGTTATCCCGCACGCCCAGCCTGCTGCTGTGCAAATCCCGGTTCCTCATGTTGAAGATACTCTGATGGATCAGTATGACGACGTTCAGAACTATCATGCTGCTATTCCCATTGCCAGTCCTGTTGCCGCTCAGGATTCCGAAGCCATGAAGATGTGCCGAGATCTAGCCGAGAAACTCCGAGCCATGGAGGGGCACAATTCAAATTCTTTCAGTGCTCCGGAATTGTGCTTGGTGCCTGATGTTGTCATTCCTCCCAAGTTCAAAGTGCCGGAATTTTCGAAGTACAAAGGTCTTAGTTTCCCAAACATTCATCTAAGGATGTACTGTCGCAAGATGGCTGCCTATGCCAGAGACGAGAAGCTCATGATCCATTGCTTCCAGGACAGCTTGTCTGGGGCATCACTCGAATGGTATATGCAGCTGGAGCGTAATAGTGTACGCACTTGGGCCGAGCTAGCTGATGCATTTGTCAAGCAGTACAAGTACAACACTGACCTTGCTCCTAATCGTACTCAGCTTCAGAGTATGACTCAGAAGGACAACGAATCCTTCAAAGAGTACGCGCAACGATGGAGAGAGCTAGCCGCAAGGGTGCATCCACCTCTTGTTGACCGAGAATTGATTGACATCTTTATGGGCACTTTGCAGGGCCAGTATTATGAGAAGTTGATCGGTAGTGTCTCCGCTGGATTCTCTGACTTGGTGATCGTCGGTGAGAGAATTGAAGAAGGACTGAAGAGTGGGAAGATCCCAGGAGGTTCTAACAGTCAGGCTAATGCCAAGAGGCCTTTTAATGGATACAAGAAGAAGGAGGGCGAAACAAATGCCATCTTCGTGCAGAAAGGGCAAGCTTCTCAACAAGCTCCTGCTCCTATGCCTTATCAAGTTCCCTACTATCAGTATCCATATGTTGCTGCTGCGCAATATGTGCCAATGCCTTATCAACCAGCTGTTCATGCAGCGCAAGCTCAGATGCCACGGCAACAGGCTCCTCAGCAACAAGCCTACAACCAACAAGGATATCAGTATCCTCCTCAGCAACAGCAGATGCAAGCTACTCATCAACGACAAGGTGCTCGCCCACAGCGTCCGCAGAGAACATGGAGACCAGATAGAGTCTTTGATCGTCTACCAATAACGTATGCCAAAATCTTTGCTCAGTTGATGGAGAAGAAAGCTATCGTTCCGAGAGATTTAGCTCCTCCAACTATCATTCCTGCCGACTACGATGCAAATGCTCATTGTGAGTTTCATAAGGGCGCTCCAGGTCACACCATTGAGGACTGTAGGGCTTTCAAGCACATAATTCAAGATATGATCGATAGGGATGCTATCAACTTCAATGGGAAGTCTCCAAACATCATCAACAATCCGATGCCACCAGTCAACTAGTTCCAACAATCACTTCCAGTCAAGTTCATTCCCCGAAGAAGGCAGTCATGTTGCCATTTCATTATTCGCAACTTCTTATGTTTTGTCTTTGTTTATTTAAGTACTGTATGCTTTGAACAATTGCCATTCGTATTTGTTTTTCATTAATGTATTGTTTATGCATGTTTTGATCTAGTTATGTCGTGTTCACTCTTTTTTACTTATCACCGACACATTTATTCACTCCACTCTACTCACTGTTGTTTAGCATGACTTGAGGGAGGATGATGAAAACGAGATACCCATAATTGCAAACGGTATGCTTTCAGATAGAATCTCGTCAATGATGTACAGGCATTGCTTCAATCCCCCAAACACCGGAGATATAAGGAGTTAATCCCTAGTAAACCACTTCGAGCCTAGAAGTAGCAGTTTCCTTCGGATATTCAAACCTTTTACACTCAACCTGGGGCAGGGTAGTGTTCAGTTAATCCATTTCCGCACTCGAATCAACAAAGCAAAATCCAAAAGACGGTGATTCACTAAAGACCCATGCTATGGCAGTCACAACAAAAAAAAAATCAAAAGCCAGCTAAGTCAGACACCTTAGAGGGGACTTAGGCAAAATCAAGGCAATCCCGATGGATCTGACAAACGAAGTCAATCCATGCAAAAGTTAGGGATCAAAACAAAAGCAAAAGAGGACCCCGAAACCCTCAACAAAAACAAAGGAGGATTCAGTGGCCACCCAAGTTAAAGGGGCACTGACATTCCTCAAAAACATAAATAAGGTGACTGCCATTTCGAGCATACCTTGAACCGTCAAGGCAAGTGTAGGATTAACTGAGCATAGGATTGGAGATCATTACGAAGAAGGGGTGGGTACAAATCATACTTTGAGCCTAATAACCTTTTTGTTTCGTAACCATGAACCAGACCACGTTACAACCCTTGAAAGACCTAATTGAGACGAGGTTTATTCTGAAAGCATGTTATCGCAAGGTTGCGTAACCTGACTCCTCACATGATTTCTAAACATCAATATTGGTGTCACTATGCTTGCAACATCTTTTCGCACCAATCAAACAGCACAACGTCTGGGCTAGCAGTCCATTTGTCTCACTATCACGACACTTCCAAATAAACAATACTTTTTCAAAACTTACCTTGAACTTTGCATTAATATCACCATCTATGAATGTACAATTTTAAATTGCAAATCAGTGCTAGGTATTCAAGGACATCTCAACAAGGGGCAACCAAAGAGGAACTTGACTTTTAGTGGCGTGTACGAAGCAAGATTATTTCAAAGCCCACAGGCTGGGGCAAATCACTCAATAGCTCGAGCAGGGGCAGGCCACTACCACGTTCAGATTGGGGCAAGACCAGGTCGTCCTGACCGTCAAGCAGAGTTGCAACCTTCTCTGAAGAAAATTCACAACAAGTCACCAAGTATCCAGACTTGGGGCATCCAGAGCATCATCTTCTGCTCCGATCGTGACGTCTTCAACAAACTGTGTGTCGAGGAAGTCAATCCCTCCCACCACCCAAAGTCCAATCCGCATTGGAAACTACCCGAAATTCACCATGCTGGCGCCTTCACCTGCATTTCCGAATTACCTGTCTGCATCATGTGCATCATACGCATCGCATTCGATATCATAAGTGTCCTGCATCATACTCCAATCATACCATACTTTCCCAGCTCTTGCATCTCCGCTCGTCAGCATTTGCATTTGCACATCCACTCATATAGAATATCATTTATCATCCAGCATTCATATATGCAAGTCAAGGTCCAGGATCAATCCCGAAGATTTCCAAGACCATCGATCGCCCAGTCAGGGGGCGTCTTCCGCAAGATGGTGGGTTTACCCCACGATTTTCAAAAGCTTCAAAGCAGTCATCAACCCAGTCAGGGGCAATCTTCTGCAATTGTGGGTTTCTCCCATAAAATTTGAAGTTATTCAAAGCAAGATTTAGCCCAGTCAGGGGCATCTTTTTCAAGACCATGGCCGTCTCCCGTGACGAATTTCAACCTCGTGGTTGATCAAGTATGCAAATTAACATTCAGCCCAGCCAGGGGCATACCATTCAAGACCGTGGGCGTTCCCCACGAAGTTGTTCAGCCTTTTGTTGGGCAAATCCAAGAAGCTCAGTGCAAGATCCAACCCGAGCAGGGGCATCTTCAGCAAAACCGTGAGCGTCCCTCACAAAGTTGTTCGGTCTTTGTTAAGCAAGACAAGGCATCAAGACAAGTTCAGCCCAGTCAGGGGCATCCTCTTCAGAATTCATGGGCGTAACCATGAAATCATTTCAGCAAATTATGATTTCCAAGCAAAGACGGTGGGCGTACCCCGTCGACTCATTTCAAATTCAATCTTCCTCTCAGGGGTTCCCCATTGAGTTGTACCCAGCAAGCGTGACCGTTGTCAATTGCCTTACTATCATCCTTTTGGTGATAGTCGAACTTCGTCAGTTCAACCTAGCCTGCATCCTTTTGGTGTTGGTAAACTTCAAATCTGTGTTGTTCTATCATCCTTTTGGTGATAGCGACCTGTGTGTTGTGTTTCGCTCTACCATCCTTTTGGTGGTAGGTCTGATACTTCGTCGGTATCAGATTGCGCGTTGCTTTGTTTGTGTTTTCGCTCTACCATCCTTTTGGTGGTAGGTCTGATACTTCGTCGGTATCATATTGCGCGATGTTTTATTTGTGTTTTCGCTCTACCATCCTTTTGGTGGTAGGTCTGGTACTTCGTCGGTACCAGATTGCGCGATGTTTTATTTGTGTTTTCGCTCTACCATCCTTTTGGTGGTAGGTCTGGTACTTCGTCGGTACCAGATTGCGCGATGTTTTATTTGTGTTTTCGCTCTATCATCCTTTTGGTGGTAGGTCTGATACTTCGTCGGTATCAGATGGCGCGATGTTTTATCTGTGTTTTCGCTCTACCATTCTTTTGGTGGTAGGTCTGGTACTTCGTCGGTATCAGATTGTGCGATATTTTATTTGTGTTCTCGCTCCACCATCCTTTTGGTGGTAGGTCTGATACTTCGTCGGTATCAGATGGCGCGATGTTTTATTTGTGTTTTCGCACTACCATCCTTTTGGTGGTAGGTCTGGTACTTCGTCGGTATCAGATTGCACGATGTTCTCTCTCATGTTTTCGCTCTATCATCCTTTTGGTGGTAGGTCTGGTACTTCGTCGGTATCAGATTGTGCGATGTTTTCTTTTATGTTTTCGCTCTACCATCCTTTTGGTGGCAGGTCTGATACTTCGTCGGTATCAGATGGCGCGATGTTTTATTTGTGTTTTCGCACTACCATCCTTTTGGTGGTAGGTCTGGTACTTCGTCGGTATCAGATTGCACGATGTTCTCTCTCATGTTTTCGCTCTATCATCCTTTTGGTGGTAGGTCTGGTACTTCGTCGGTATCAGATTGTGCGATGTTTTCTTTTATGTTTTCGCTCTACCATCCTTTTGGTGGCAGGTCTGATACTTCGTCGGTATCAGATGGCGCGATGTTTTATCTGTGTTTTCGCTCTACCATCCTTTTGGTGGTAGGTCTGATACTTCGTCGGTATCGGATTTGTGTGATGCGTTTATTTGTGTTTCGCTCCGTCGTCCTTTTGGTGGGGGGTCTATCATGGTCATTAATGATAGATTGCGCGATATCTTGTTTATGTTTCGCTCCATCATCCTTTTTGGTGTTGGGTCTATCATGGTCATTAATGATAGATTGCGCGATATCTTGTTTATGTTTCGCTCCATCATCCTTTTGGTGTTGGGTCTATCATGGTCATTAATGATAGATTGTGCGATATTGTTTGGCGTGTGTTTCGCTCCGTCATCCTTTTGGTGAGGGTCTATCATGGTCGTTGATGATAGATTGTGCGATAGTGTTTGAGCTTCGCTCCGTCATCCTTTTGATGAGGGGTCTGTCATAGTCATTAATGTCAGATTTTGCGAATGTGTTTTGCTCTGTCACCCTTTTGATGGCAGTAGCCGTGTGTGTTGTGTCCCATCATCCTTTGGTGATGACGACTTGTGCCAGCTTACTCAGAGGTTTACATCATCCAGCATTTTCAATTCTCAAGCATCTCTTTTCGTTTCGGACAAATTCAGGGTCTTCTTCATATCTAATTGACTTCTACCTCAGGAATATGAACGCTAATGCAGTTCATTTTCCTATGTTTAAGCCGATTAGATAGGGGCATCTGTCATACCCTAAATTTGTCCTACCCTTTTTGTAAATATTTTCGTATTTATTGTTTTATGCCATTTAGATGCGTGTCTGCTCGCAATTGGTTGATTTTTCAGAACTTTATCTTTTTGACCAATTAAAAGGTGACACGTGGCTTAATACAATTTTTTGTGAATATTAATTTTTCTTAGCTTCTTAAACTCTTCTTTTTTTTAAAAAAATGTTACTTATAATATTTTAGTACTTAATATTTGTTTTTTTGTTTTTAACTTGTTCTATTTATATTTGTTTATGCTTAACTATATTTGTTAATATCTATTTAGTAATTATTGTTAATAGTTATATATTATTTAATTACATCCATGTTAATCTATATTAATTGCTTATTGTTTTAATAATTAATTAATTTGAGGAAAAAATAAAAAGAAAAGGAAAAGAAGGGCAGGAGTTGAGATGACGAGAGGCCCAATTTGGGGATGGCCCGTTAGGGTTTGTCTTAGGATTGGTATTAAAAGAGGAGGAAGACTGATGAATGAAAAGGGGATTTTACTGTTCATCTTCATCCTGGAACCCTAAAAAAACGGCGCCACTCCAACCCCAACAAGCGTGAAACCCTAATCTCATAGCGGCCGCCCCTTTCTATCTTCCCTCTGAATCATCGCCACTCCATTCCCTTCCGTAGCTAAACCCTTCTCCTTCTCATCCTTAAAACGACATTGGCCTAACCACCGCGAACAATATCCGTCGCGCACCCCTCCCCTTCGCCGGAACTCAAACCCCATCCACAAACTTCCGCCGGAGGATCTCCCCATTGGGTTCGACGCAGAAGTCGCTGGGATTTGATAATGGCGTAACGGTATCCTCCGCTTCAACACGGTCACGATATCACAGTGCCTCCCTTTGGTTATAGAACCTCGGCAAGTCTTTCCTCTTCTCGTTTTTGCGGCCGCGAGTTTAATCTAATGTCGATGCCGAATCTTGTTAAGGATAACCGCGGTAACAATTCTGTTCTTAATATCTGTTATCTCTTTTGTGATCTAATCTGTCAAAATTGGTTTGTTGCTCTTTTTTAGATTGGTACAGATGTTAATGATGTGTTAAAAGGCCAAACCAGGTTTTATAAACATTGGTTATGTGCTTAAAACAGCTAGCTTATCATCTTCACTGGCAGTGGAGGCTGATTCAAATCCTGCGTTACGTTTGTTTCTTTTTCAGTGTTGATTAGGGATTTTTACTTGTTTTGATCTGCTGTTAACATTCTTCCATGTTTTGGAGGTCAGGTAGATAGCCTATTTCATGTTTGAATTGAAACAGAGCAATCATACAAATGGCAGCAAAATTGATGGTTATTTTTTGTGCAAGTTGCGTTGTCGCCAACAAGTTCTGCTGCTTTTAGTTTCCAACACAGTTCGGCAGCAATGTCGCAGAAACAATTGCAAATGCGATCCGTGGCAGCAATGTCTAGCAACAACATGTCATAAAGGATTCATGTCACGACTGGGCAACATCTCGGCAAGCACACACCGGATTCAAGCGCAGCAACACCTTTCGGCTTATTGATTGGTTACATTTTTATCCTTGCCCAATTTTTTTTTTTACTATGTGATTATTCGATTCTGTTTGCTATTTTCTCGTATGCTTTTGTTTTTCTGATTTTGTTTTGGGTTAAGCCTGTTAGTCAGTGTATAACCGATTTTAGGAATAATGTTAAATCAATATTCTGGATTATGCTGCTGGTTATCTTGGTTGTGTAATTCTGACCCATAATCATGTCATGATTTTGGAACTTAAGTATAAAAAGAAAGTTGACGGTAATGCTTCAGTTAGAATATATGATAATGTTGGTCTGTATTTCATTTTGGGTATGTTATGTACTTACGGTACTGCGAATTTCGATTGCGTATATTGTCTGGTTGTGACTTCGTGGTTGTGGTTATCAATTTTAAAACCAGCGCAGGGATGTTGTTTTTATTCCATTTTGTTATGGGCATTGGTACACTTGCATTCGATTATAGGATGATGTCTCATTCAGATTTCGCACATATTGAATTACAAAGTTTTTTTTGAGATCTCGACAAACTATCGTTTTTGCGGTTTTGAATTATTCTGTCGCAAAGGAAAATTGATATAGTGGATTGCAGTTTCATAGCAGCAAGTCATGTGTTGAGTTAAAATCCGGTGAGTAATGTGGAATGAAGTTTGCTTTGTTTTTTTCTCTACTGCTAATGGCTAGTTTGGATTTGCCTGTAAGTTGGTGAAGTTTTTTTTCCGGTGCTACTATTACATTGTAGATGACCCAGTTACCTGCTAGTTTGTTTTATTTATTCAATGCAATGCACAGTGAGTACTTGATTTTGAATATTTGAGTACCGCCGCGGTCGAGTCTTGTTCTAAGGAATTGAGTGCGGTTCATTTAGGCTTCTAAGGCTGGTGTGGTTGCGGTAGTTCACACCTTTATGCTGCAATTTCCTTTTGATGAAAATTTCATTAAAAAAGATCTTTTGTTTATTTTCCGAATTTATTTCATCTTTAAAGTTCAATGTTGTTTTTAAATAATAATGATATTTTTATGTATGTAGTATATAATTCATGAATCGTCTTCAAAAGTATTTTCGAAATATATTTAATTATTCTTGCAAAACTATTAATTCAACTTATAGTTATACAAATTACTTTTAAAAAAAAAGGGGTCAATTTCGAAATTTAAACTCTTGAAGTCTAGCACTTCTCGAGTTTCCGAATAAACATTATTAAGGTGTACACCTTAAATAATGTATTGTTCTTTTTATTTATTAAGAAATTCAACTTTTATTTTTGTACTAAGTAAGTAACATATTTTAAACAATTCATTAAATTACACTTTAGTTTTTTTCAAATTTACTTTTAAGTTTTAATTAATTTATTTTATCTAAATCAATCCTTTTTAACTTACAATTTATTTTTTAACTTATTTCTAAAGTATGTTTAAGTTTCTTTGAATCCTGTTTCAATATGTTTTTTAATACCAAATTATTTCTCGATCAAGTCATAAAAATTAAATTCTTGAAATCAAGCATTTCTTGGATTTTTGGATGATCATTAGCGAGGTGTACACCTTAAATAATGTATTATTCAACTTTTCGTTTTAATACATTATTTTGGACAAAGGAATATTATAGGAATCAAGCATTCTGTGTGATATTTCTATCGTTCATTCAAATATTCTCCAAATGAAAAAGGTGTCGTCGAGATCCAGCATTTCGGTAATACCCCAATTAATTGGTTGTGAGGCCTACGTCTCATTTATCAAATAATTGTCATTTCTCTCATTTTCAAATCCAATCTCATGTCCTCACATCTCATACCTCAAATTATTCTCATTTCACTTCAAATCTTTTTCAAACATTTTCCCGATCAAACTTCGAAAGAAGGAGATTCTTGGAGTCTGGCATTCCTTGAATTTTCGAGTGAATAATTCTCGAGGCACGCCCTTTGAGTTATTATTCATTCAATCTTTCGACCTTTTTAAATATCTTTTTTCGACTCAAACTTTGAAAGAAGGAGATTCTTGGAGTCTAGCATTCCTTGAATTTTCGAGTGAATAGCTCTCGAAGCACGCCCTTTGGGTTGTTATTCACTCAACCTTTCGCCTTTTTCAAACTCAAACATCTTCCAACGTTCTCCTAAGTCGAGTACACGTACACATTCACAACCTCTCGTGGTTTCGATATTAGGAGCACCCTCAGGGACTAATATCGTTTCTCACAACCTTAACCCTTGACACGTCGTCAAGTCGGTTCCATCTTTGATCAAATCTTTGACACGTCGTCGAACCAGTTCAGAACAATTTCCTTTTGGCCTCGCATGCCATTCTTCGATTCGATCCTTTCACAAACACATTTTTTTAAACTTACGAAAGAGGGATATTCTTAGAATCTAGCATTCTTTGAATATTCGAACGAGTAACTCTTGGGCGCGCCCCCGAGTTGTTATTAGTTCATTCTTTCGTTTTCAAAATATCCAACTCTTATCTTCCAACCCATTCAACCTCATCTTTTCGTGGTTGTTACCACGAACTACGGACGCTCTGATTCTCTATTCATTCTTGAATATAAGATACGTAGGCACAAGATTGCGATGATCTTGGCGAGCACACTTCTATCTTCCTCCATTATTCCGTCCATCCCCCATCCTTCTCGTAGTCGAACTACGACGCTCTGATTTCTCATTCTCGTCCGAATGAGCATACGTAGGCACAAGGGCCTCAATCCTTGGCGAGCACCCTATCTTCTAACCACCCATCTCTCCTTAGCGTCTTTAACCTTTTCAACCTACCAATTCTACCTTTAACAACGAGAAGAAAACCAGTAAACCTAGACAACACTCCCCATAATTACCTTAAGAGGTTCCCGTCGAGTACGACGGACGTGAGGGGTGCTAATACCTTCCCCTCACGTAACCGACTCCCGAACCCGGAACTTGGTTGCGACAGCCCTGTTCCTATCCTTTTCGTTTTTAAGAGGTTTTCTCGATATTTTCCTCTCCCGTTTATTTCGGGAAAAATAAAGTTCGGTGGCGACTCTGTCGAACCGCATTTTCCGCGCCTTTCGCGCGAGGGTCGCGTTCTCCGAAATGTCTCCGTGAATTTTCGAGGTGCGACACCACTATCTGTGAATGCCAAGAGTTTTGAACAACCTTCGTTCTTTGTGTAGAAAATGCCTAGCTCAGTTGTCCCCTTTAAATACCTCAAAATTCTTTTGGCTGCCAACCAATGTGACATGGTTGGTCTAGACATGTACCTGCTTATCAGACTTACACCATACATTAAGTCAGGATGAGTTATAGTTAAATACATGAGACTTCCAACCATTTGTTTGAACATTGTTGCATCAACTTTAGTTCCTCCTTCATCCTTTGACAACTTTGTTCCCGGTACAATTGGATTTTTCACACTATTGCTATTTTCCATTTCAAATCTTGCTAACACTTCTCGTGCATACCTTCTTTGACAAATAAAAATACCATTTGAATTTTGCAGCACTTCCATTCCAAGGAAGTGTCTCATTCTTCCTAAGTCGGACATATCAAACTCTATCATCATTGACTTTTTAAATTCCATACACATGCTCACATCACTTCCAGTAAATATTAAGTCATCTACATAAAGGCTAATTATTAAAATTTTACCTCCTTTTGATTTGGTGAACAAAGTATGCTCACTCGAACATTTCTCGAAGCCTTCACGCAGAAAGTAAGCCTCAATTTTGTTGTACCACGCTCTTGGCGCTTGCTTAAGGCCATATAGAGCCTTTTTTAGCTTGTAAAACTTCCCTTCTTCTCCCTTCTTAACAAACCCTTCAGGTTGTTGTACAAATACTTCCTCCTTGAGTTCACCATGAAGGAAAGCGCTCTTTACGTCAAGCTGAAAAATCTCCCAGCCACACTGTGCTGCTACTCCAAGTATTGTTCGAATGGTATCGAGCCTTGCCACTGGTGCAAATACTTCGGTGTAATCAACTCCATACCGTTGTGCATAACCCTTAGCAACCAATCTCGCTTTATGTTTCTCGACATCCCCATTTTCATTAAGTTTGGTCTTAAAGACCCACCTAACTCCAATAGGCTTGGCATCCTTAGGCAAATCCATCAATTCCTATGTTTGGTTCTTCTCTATAGCTTTCATTTCTGCTTCCATAGCCTCTTTCCACTTCTTGCTTTTGACTGCCTCTGCAAATGAAAAAGTATAATTCTCTGTTACCATCATCATTGCATGCATATCTTCTTCTTCTTCTGAGAAACCTTCTCCTATTTCATAGTCCGCCATCCATACCGGTTTTGTTCTGACTCTTTCACCCCTCCCTTCATCTGCAACTTCTTGAACGTTTTCTTCATTTTGTGGTGAATAATCGGAAGTAGTATTTCTGCCCATGACCTCCACAATATTATCCTCGCCGACATGCTCTTTTTCACTTTCATTATCATCTTCTAGCACATCCAAATTTAGTTCTTCTTCAGTTCTTCCCCAATTCCAGCCCTCTTCTTCTTCAAATTGAACATCATTGCTGATGATGATCTTCTTAGTGATTGGATCATATAATCTATAGGCCTTGGATTCATTGCTAACACCTATGAATACACACTTCTTGCTTTTGGCATCTAACTTGCTCCTCTTTTAGTCTGGAATATGAGCGTGTGTTATGCAACCGAACACCCGGAAGTAAGTTGTTGTTGGTTTCACTCCACTCCATGCTTCCTCTGGAGTTTTTTCTTTTACCGCCGCGGTCAGGCTCCTATTTTGAACGTGAACACACCAATTTACAGCTTCTGGCCAAAGCACTTTTGGAACTTTCTTATCAGCTAATATTGAACGTATTGCATTCATGATTGTTCTGTTCTTTCGTTCGGCAACTCCGTTCTGTTGTGGAGTGTATGCTGTTGTCAACTGCCTGCTTATACCATGAGCTTTACAAAATTCTCCAAATTCATTTGAGTTAAACTCACCTCCTCTATCTGTTCTCAAACAAGTTATATATGCACCAACCTCTTTTTCAATAAATGCTTTGAAATTCTTGAATGCACTAAAGGCTTCTGATTTTTCATGTAAAAAATAAACCCAAGTTTTACGTGAAAAATCATCAATGAAACTTATGATATACCTTTTGTTACTGTTAGAAGCATGTTTGATAGGCCCACACAAATCAGAATGCACGAGTTGAAGTTGCTTTGAGGCTCTCCAAGAACTTTGTTTTGGAAAGGATCCTCTATGTTGTTTGCCAACCAAACAAGTTTCACATGATTTTTCTGGAACTTTGAGCAGCGGCACACCGTCTATCATTTTCTTGTATGCAAGTGTTCTTAATCTTGTGTAATTCAAATGGCCAAATCGACGATGCTACAGGTGTGATTCTTTCTCAGAGGAAAGTTTAGCCTGAAGACACATCGAATTTTCTTTTGCTGCCATAGATGCTAACATATAAAACATTCTATTTCCACTCATGTTAGTTTGCATAATTAAACCTCTTTTAGGATGATAAACTTTACAAGTCCCTTGCTGAATTATAATAGCTAAACCCTTCTCCTGAAGTTGGCCTATGCTCAACAAATTAGTTTTCAACTCAGGTATGTAAAAAACATTTGAGATTACCTGAATAATACCGTTCACTTGAAGCCGTACACTCCCTTTAGCTACCACTACCATTCTAGTGTCATTCCCAAGCTTCACAGTTTGTTTAAATCCTTCCTCTAGCTCCGAGAACCATTCTTTATTTCCGGTCATGTGATTCGAACACCCAGAGTCAAGAAACCAAGCTTCTTCTATTTTGGTTTGATCAGCATCAACATAAGACATCAGCAAAACCTCTTCTCCTTCTTCTACATATTCAGCGTAGTTAGCCCGTTTCTCCCAATCAGGACACTCATATTGAAAGTGTCCCAACTGATGACATTTGAAACATTCTACGGTGGCTTTATTCATAGATGACCTCCCTCTTCCTCTACTTCGACCCCCTCGGAATGAGCCTCTGCCTCGAAATTTTTAATGCTTGTTCTTCCTCCTGATTCCCATGCATTCTTTGCTCTTGAACAAGTAAACTTCCATGGAGCTCATCAATAGTCATAGTATCTATGTCATTTGACTCCTCAATTGAACATACAACATAATTGAACTTGGGAGTCAAAGATCTCAAAATCTTACCCACCACTGTGCTTTGCTTCATATCTTCTCCATTCACTTTCATTTTATTTATCACCATGAGGGTTCGCGAAATGAAGCTATCGATCTTTTCTCCTTCTTTCATAACCAGCATTTCAAACTCCTTCCTCAATGCCTGCAGTTGCGCTCTCTTTACTTTGGTTGATCCCTGGTACTTCTGTTTCATCGAATCCCATATCGCCTTTGATGTTCTTTTGTCAAGAATGGTTTCCATGATCTCTCTGTCAATCGCTTGAAAGAGATAGTTCTTAAATTTCAGATCTTTGAGTTTTGTTTCTTCGACACTTTTCCTTTGAGCCTCACTTGCCGCCGAAGTCCCGATTGTTGGTGCTGGAATACCTTCATCCACCAGGTTCCACATCTCTTTGCTCCTCAAGAAATTCTCCATCAACATCGACCAATGATCGTAATGGCCGTCAAATCTTGGAGTCACAAATTTCTCAGAGGTTGTCATGCTTCACTCACTCTCACACTCCTACAGCCCCTTTCGAAAGCTCTGATACCAAATGTTAGAAATCAGATTTTAACAAAGCTACAAAAGTGAGTGGAGGAATGTGTTTTATTCGATTAATCAATGGCTAATATATAGCCATCTTACAAGCAAAAGGAAATAACTAACTCTACTCTTTACATGCCTACAGAGTAGTAAAACAAGTAACAAACCCTATTTCTCCTAAAGAATAGGTCTTATTTATAACTAAAACAAAATACTCTGTAAAGCAAGGTCATTTCATTGCTATATATAATTTATGCTTAAACATCACATACCTTTAAGATAAGCCATAAAGAATAATAAACACTTCAATTACTTTTCAATATGACTGTAAAATTAGTAGTTTCACTTAGAATCAAACCAATATTGATGTTGTGGTTGTAGCAATATTCTCAACAACATCAAATGGCAAATGTAAAAAGAATTACAACAAACAAAAACCACACAGCATAGCGATATCACATCCAAACTACCACAAGAGCCAAAATGCTATAGATTTTTTTCAACATAATCACACTTAAACGAAACACACATTTACAATTATCTTTCACAGAAAAATGCTACTTCAACCTCAGTTTAAAACCTTATAACAAACTACCAATGCATTTAACTCATTTTCATTGATTTAAAATAAAAAATGATTAACCATATTTCCACTCTAAAGACAGAAAAAGATATATAGTTAGATGAATAATTTCCTGAAAGAGAAAACAAACAAAATTAGAAACAATACAAATGTACCTTGAAAGAAAGAAAAAAATATACAAAGATATACAAAATTAGAAACAATACGAACGCAATATGGAACATAATTATAAACATTGTCTTCTCACCATGACTCTAGCTTCACAATTATCCATATGTCATCTCTGAGTCTGATGCTGCTATGGCTCCAAAGGTAAAGGATGGAGATGATCCATTTGTCAAAGAGGTGTTTCTGCAAAAAGAATACAAAGTCTTTAAGTTTGGTTTTTTATCTTCCTTTTAACCGATCCTTTAGTATAAAAAATTTTAGATATTAAAACTTAACAACAAAAGAAAAAATAATTAATCAAAACCAGTTGAATCAAATAAATTATTTTGTATCAGTATAAAAATTGTGTTTAAGGGTAACTTGAAAAGTGAAAATCAACAAATCACATTCCCAATTGTAGCAACGTGAAAAATACCACAATCACATATCAACTATAGATTTTCCCAAAGATAGATTTTCTCTTTTGATCTATGAAGGATCTGTACGACAGGTTCTTGAACAACTTCAACCATGGTTGCAAGAAAATAACAAACCTCAAACAGAAAAGGGAATACATGAAGATAATGGACAAACTACAACTATAGCTGTAAAATCAAACAAAGTTAGTAATCTAAATAGAAAGAGGAATAGATACATATAAGGAACCAGATAAAAGAAATAGATACAGATGGAAAAACAGTCATTATCCAAGAGCAGGGGAAGGAGAAACAAAGACGACGGTGGGAGGGGGGAGGGGCGGCAGCAGCGGTGTAGGATTTTGAAGGATTGATAGAGAGATGAGAGAAAATGGGACAGAGAGAGGAAAAAGTGTGGGACGATGGAAGAGGATTTTGAAATTGAAATAGAAATTTGACAATGAGTGTATGACACTTGGCAACAGAAGAGAGTGTTGGATCAGATTTAATTTGGCATTTAGTTGATTACTGTTGTGGCATTTTGTTAATGTAAATTTAGTATAAGGAAAGGACAAATTGATAAGTTTGAACAATTTATTTTTGAAGTGTTGATAGTAGACATGTCAATATAAAAACTTAGCATACATTCCTCAATCACAAAAAAAAAAAATTAAGTGTTTTTTTTACAACCATACAAACTTTTAAGTTGTCACTCTATTATAGTTTTTCTTTCAACTACACTCAATCATCATCATCATCATGTCTGTTTCAAACATAGTCATGTTGTCCAGCTTAATATCGATTGTCATTCAAATTAATTTTATATGTACGTTCTTGTCAATTATGATTTATTTGTCGTAGTTCAACTCGAATTTGTTATTATTGTTTAATTAAGTATATTATATTGTTTATTTTTGGTATTATATTTTATTTAATTTAAATATTTTTAATTATTCTATTATTTAAATTTTGATTTGAATTAGTTTAACTTATTTTATTATAATTCTTTAGTTTGTTTAAATTATTCTTAAATGGAGGTTGAAATGAAATGTACAACTATGTTATGTTATTATATGTACTATTGAAATTATTGTATTAAGTTTTTAATAAATTTTTAAAATATTTATATTATTAATTTATAAACATATAATTATGTGTGACATATTATAAAATTTAATTTCATAATATTAATTTATTTAATAAACTGTTCAACCATAAATTTAACCAATTAAATATTAAATTAAAAGTTTCATCACTTTAATCCGCTTAATAGATTCTGATATGCATAATTTTTTTTTTACAAAATTAAATTATAAAATAAAAAATATCACTTTATATAATCTCTTAAATAATATCTCTAGTGAATGGAAATTTTGAGATTTTTCTAATAGTCTCCAACACAAATGAGTGTCTATGAGCTAAGACATGCCTACTAGAGTAGCACGAAGAAACATAGAAAAAAGCACATCACAAATGTAGAGGCTGTGATGTGTTGACATATGACAGATCGGAGTATGTGGTGGTATACAAAATCTTACAATCTTTGTCATGCATAGTGGCATGCACCAACTTTTTGTTGAATAAATTATGTTTTTTCTTTTTCATATATAGTTTAATTCTTTTTATAATGAAAAGAAATAAAAGACAAAAAAATAGAACAAAAAGAACAAGAAGAACTTGACAAGGATAGACACTCAAATCTCCAACATGTCATTGATGTTTCACCAAATTTTGCTAATTAATCGTTTTAACATGAGAGAAAATTTTCAAACATGTGAATATGAAATGATTTCCTGGATTATTCATTGACATGAGAGAAAATTTTAAGAGATGTGAATGTGAAATGATTTACTTGATTATTCAATGAAAAGAGAACTTTTACTTATAATATTATATGTAGGTTAGGTTTCACTTTTTCAGGAGGTCAAAAGTGATTATGAAAGTATTTAATTAGTTTTGATAGTTTTGATAATCTAAAAGTATAATTAATTTTATTAATTTTAATTGAAATTATGCTTTTGAATTTAAGTGTGATTTTGTTATTGAAATTTACTATTAAATTTATTTTATAAGAATATTCTAAATATATATCATTTGATTTGTAATTCAAATTTAGTCATAATCAATTTTAAGAATCAATTTGCTTAAGTGGTATGCTAATGAAATATTTCATAATGCATTTGACCACATATAGATGTGATTCTTTGTGGTTTTCTTAAAACATGCACACAGACAAAGTGTATTAAGATAAAGAAGGAAAGTGGTCTTACCTCGATATTTGTTTTCATTAATTGCATTTCCTCCTTCGTGCTTATTCAAACTAGGGGTGGACAGAATATAAAAAACCAGCCCAAACCGACCGACCCATTAGGCCCGTTTGGACACGGTTCGGTTTGGCCGGTTTATTCGGATTAGCGGGTTATATATTAGTGGTTTTATCTGGGTTCAAGTGGACGGTTTCGGATGTTAGGTCTGAGCCCATCAGAAACCGAATCCGACCGGTCCAGCACTAGTGGATTGGATTTAAATCAATAGACGGTACCTACCAAATACCAATGGCCGAAAACAAAAACACAACAACATATATACTACTTTTATATTAGAAGTTTCTTTCTAGGGTTTGGTTTCACTGTCTTCGTACTTGAGCTCAAGCCACCGCACCACCACACCACCATGTAAGTTTGTTTCACTCCTTCATCCTTATTATTTTTCTGCTTCTCTTTTTAGCCATGTCTCTCCACCACCACTAATATGAAATTTCCTTTTTCTTCTTCCCCTAATATTGAATTTGAATCCCAACCCTAATGAAAATTCCTTATGTTTTCTCATTTTTTGATTCAATAGAAAATTCTTTATATGTTAATGATGTAGTTGTTATTCTTTTTCAGATCCTGATTGCTTTAGCAAGCTTGTTTGTTGGGCTTACAAACTTTGCAGGTTTGCAGTATTCATTGCATTTATTTATCTCAATATAAGTTTCATCTTGAACTCAGATCCTGATTGCTGTGAACTGATTCTTTTCTTTAGGTGCCCTTTGTGCTTTATACTTAATCGATAGGGAAGGGAGGCAAAAACTTATTATAGGAAGCTACTTAGGAATGGTGAGTGCGTACAAGATGCCCGTAGCTTGTTTCTCGGTATATGCTGAATTTGTTTAGATCTTATTCCTTAGTAACTCTGATTTTCATTTCTACTTCTTTGTTTAATTTGATTGATTATTTCAGGTTTTTATAGATCGGCGTCTGGTTTTATGAACTTGTTGGGATCACTAAAAATTGTGGGCAAGTACTATCCAGGACGGCTATGCAAGGCGTTTGTGATTGAAGAAGGTAGTTCTCCTGGAGTTGAAGAAGATAGTTTGCAAGGAGTGAATCAAGGTATGCTTGAGTGCTTTTTAAGTGTAGGGGTGTTTCGTAAGTATGCTTGAGTGAAATCTTATGCTTGTTTGAATTACTGTCAAATATCTTGTGCTCTCTGCTATCATTATTTTCTTTTGCTTATCACATGACTTAAGAATATATAGACATATTTTAAGTAATAGTTTTTACCTTATTTCAAATATCTTGTACTTATTGAACAATTTTTGTTTGTCAATTATACTTGCTTCTACTTTAAACCAAAAACTTTTTCAAACTGCATTTGTATTTTGTTTAACTTATATTTATTTAAGTTATTTGATACGGTCATCTATTGCTATTGCTACGGTGTTAGCTTATTACTATTGCTATGATGATATCTTATAAAAACTATATTGATTGATTATAAGAGTAGGTTCAGCACTTGAAATGGTTCAATGTTTCAACTTTCTTATAGTTCAAAGAGTAGGTAAAACATACTCAATTTAGTAAAATTTATTGAGAATTGCCAAACCTGGATTATCCTTAAAACTAAGCATCTAGTCAATGTCATTAAAACTAAATAAAGAGTGTAATATACCACAACAACCAAAATCTTATTTTCACTAAGCATCTAAACACTTAATGAGTTAATGATGTTAGTTGTGTGTTGATTATAATCTTCATTAATTTTCAGCAATGGAGAATGTTACTCAACACCAGCCTTCTACATTAACATCTGGTGTTGTTGCAACTGATGTTGCTGCAACTGATGTTGCTGCAACTGAAATTCACGTTGTTGGGCTTCCTCCACTTGGAAAGAAAAGAAAACCAAATGCTAATGGTCCTAGGAAATCGTCTCCTGCATGGGACCACTTTATTAAATTACCTAATGAAACTGAACCAGTAGCTGCTTGTAAACACTGTCATAAAAAGTATTTGTGTGATCCAAAATCCCATGGGACATCTAACATGCTTGCTCACACAAAAATATGCACCAAGAGGCCACAAAATGATCCTACTCAAACTGCCCTTTCCTTTGCTAGTGGAGAGGGTAGTGGCTTGGTTGCCGCAAGCCAACGATTTAATTTGGCAGCTTGTAGAAAGGCTATTGCTCTATTCGTGATCCTAGATGAACATTCTTTTAGAGTAGTTGAAGGGGAGGGATTTAAGTTGCTATGCAAACAATTACAACCCCAATTAACTATTCCATCGAGGAGGACTGTGGCGAGGGACTGTTTTCAACTTTTTGTTAATGAAAAAGTAAGATTGAAAGGTTATTTCAAATCTGATTGCAATAGGGTAGCCTTAACCACTGATTGTTGGACATCCATTCAGAATCTTAGCTACATGACCCTAACTGCACACTTTATTAACAATGATTGGAAGTATGAAAATAGAATTCTAAGTTTTTGTTTAGTTCCTAATCATAAGGGTGAGACAATTGGTAGGCAAGTTGAAGAGATATTAAGGGAGTGGGGAATAAGGAATGTGTCCACAATCACAGTGGACAATGCAACATCTAATGATGTAGTTGTTGCTTATTTGAAGAAGAGGATTAATAATATGGGTGGTTTAATGAGTGATGGGTCTTTCTTTCATCTTCGTTATTGTGCACACATTCTAAATCTGGTGGTTCGTGATGGTTTAAAACAAAATGAATTATCTATTTGTGCCATTAGAAATGTTGTTAGATTTGTGAGATCATCACCCCAAAGATCATCAAAGTTCAAAGAATGTATTGAGTTTGCTAGAATTAATTGTAAGAAACTTTTATGTCTTGATGTTCCAACAAGGTGGAACTCATGTTATTTGATGTTAGATGCTGCTGAAAAGTATCAAGCAGCATTTGAGAAAATGGAAGGTGAAGATTTTAGCTATTTGGAATTTTTTGGGTTAGTTGGTCCCCCTACTCTTAATGATTGGGATAATGTTAGGTGTCTTGTAAGTTTTTTCAAAATTTTCTATGAAGCTACTATGGAGTTTTCTTCGTCAAAACAAGTGTCCCTTCATAAGGCATTCCATCAACTAGCTTCAATCCACTGTGAGCTAAAAAGATCATCCATGAACTTGAACACAATTTTAGCCTCAATGGGATATGAAATGAAGCAGAAGTATGACAAATATTGGGGAGAAATTGAAAATATCAACAAGTTTATTTACTTTGGTGTGATTTTTGACCCTCGGTACAAGTTAGGATATGTGGAGTGGTGTTTTAATGATATGTATAATGATGAGTCTGTGCCTTTTACTAATCTGATTGAAGTGATAAAAAAAGAGTTGTTTAAACTATTCAATTGGTACAAGGGTATACATGACCAACAACATGGTACTAGTCCTATTGAGGGTAGTTCATCTGGTGACGGTGTTGTTCCTACTACTGAAATTCCATCTCATAATGCAAGAGTTGAAGCTTTTAAGGAGCACCTAAAACAAAAAGATTCAATAGATAAAAAAAATGATCTTGAGAGGTACCTAGATGACAATTGTGCTGATGATGTTAACTTTGACATCCTTGTGTGGTGGAAACAAAACTCTTGTAGATACCCTGTTTTAGCAAAAATGGTGAAAGATGTTTTAGCTAGTCCTGTGTCAACTGTCGCTTCTGAAAGCACGTTTAGTACTGGGGGCAGAGTTCTAGACACATATAGAAGCTCGTTAAGCCCTGAAATGGTAGAGGCTTTGATTTGTGCACAAAACTGGTTAAAACCTACACTTAGTCAATTCAAGGATCTGAATATAAATGAAGATTTTGAGGTGTCTTTCACTACTGTATCAGGTATATAAAGTTGTGTATTTAGTCTACTAATATATTAGGTTTGATTTTAATTTAATTGTTTGGTTTTTATTTACTGTTTTGTAGAATTTGGTGGTTCATCTGTTAGTGGATCAACATCTGGTTGTGATTCTAATGTTGTTGGAAGAGGAAAAGAACCAGTTGCTGGTTCATCTCAAACACATACTTAATGCTGGCAGTGGTTTGTGCATTAGTACTGCTTTACTTATATTTATGTTTATGAAATGTATTAATATATTTTTTGTTTCATTTCAGTTTGTTTTTTGGAGTCATTTGTATATATAGATCAGCAATGACTCACTATTTTGGTGCTGCTGTATCGTGCAACTTGTTTTGGTAGTCCTGTTTCGTTCTTGTGGCATCTGCAGCAGCAAAATGTAGTTGTTTTTTTGGTGGTCCTGTTTCTTTTTGGTGGCATCTGCTGTTTCATCCTGTTTATGCTGTTAAGTTTATGCTGTCATTGCTGTTTATTCCTAGGTGAGTGTATTTTGTTGTTTATGTCATTGTTGTTTATGCTGTTAAGTTAATGTTCTTCAGTTTATGCTGTTTATGTCATTGCTGTTATGGCGGACAAGTGATACAAATGATCTATGGTGGACTAAGTGTGAATGTTGGATGTTGAAGCTATTTGATCTATTTATGACATTTTTGCGAATATATGGTTCTATAATATATGGTTAAGCTAATGAATATATGTTCAATAATTTAATATTTTGTTTGAAGTAATATACCTATTCGATACTTGTTGACAGCTCCTGCATTAATTGTAAATTTTAAACATGTGTTCACTGCTTTTTCCAACTTCTTTTTAGTATTGATTTTTAAGTTTTGCTTAAGACCTGTGAATGAATGGTGGCATCTGTGCCTAAGCAACTTGTTTAGTGCTAAAAGTTGTTTGGAGCTAGACTAACCTTTTGTATTCATGAGTGCAGTGATTTTCAATTGTTTTTGGAGCTAGACTCACAGTTTCTGTCAACCATGGTGAGATGGATGAATACAATGCAGCAGGAATGATTTTATGTGGGATTCCTCTTGATGAACCATTTCTTCAGCATTATCTATCTAGACTAGTAAAAGCTGAAAAAAAACAAGCTCAAAGGAGGGAAATTATATTTAGAAGATTGTTTCTATGTGATGGGAACTATTGATCCGACAGAAAACCATTGCCTGAAAGAGAATCAAGTTTGTATTATTCAGTAAGCATGAATATCCTATCCAGACTCCTCTCTTCCACCTGTCCCTACTCTGTTATTCTCCTTCTTCTCATTCTATCCATGTGTGCCCTTTCAATCATATTCAACCATGTGTACTAGTTAGTTTTTATTATGAAAATGATGTTTGAAATTCAAACTATCAGGCTTGTGTTGAGAGTTGACAGGTTAAACCTTTTTTCTTGGTAGTGAAAATGGTCAAATTACTGGAGATGTGCTGGTTTATCGAAATCCAGGTTTACATTTTGGGGACATTCACATAATGCAGGCCACACATGTGGAGGGGCTCGAATCTTATGTTGGCCATGGAAAATATGCAATTTTTTTCCCATGTGTTGGACCTCGCTCTGTAGCAGATGAGATAGCTGGAGGTGATTTTGATGGTGACATGTACTGGGTGTCAAAAAATCCTCAGGTTTCAATTTCAGTTTTAAAGCCTTTGTTGTGTTTTTACTTGATCTATTTTTAATATTGAAAGAACTGTGCTTTTTGTGTTATACTATCATATCTTTACAGACTTTATCTGGTTAAAGATTATTTTAGAGCAAGTCACAATGTGGATTGAAATTCAGTTGCTTCTCATTATGCAGGTAGTCAGGCATATCTCATTTTATTGTGGTATATATATCTTGAGAAGCAGGTATATATATCTTGAGAAGCAGAAGAGTAGCAGAAGCAGTTACAAATTTTGAGGCTGCTATAAAATGCAATGGAAGCAATTACAAATTTTGAGGCAGGTTAGGGTGCTAATTTGGTTAGATGTTCCTTTACAACCCTTGTTTTAATATTCTAAGACTTTTTGAACTGTGAGTTTGTTTACAAATCTAGCTTTTCCTTAGCATATGAAGCTGATTTAAGTTTCTTCCTGCAAAGATCGTATCAGAATTCTCGCCTTCCCCTCCTCCTTTCCATTTTTTAAACTGTTGGGTGCTAAACATTACAGCAGTTTTCCTTATGCATGTATTGGTCACTTTAAGTTATCCTTAAAGCAATTGATTTGTGTCCAGTTAAAGGAAGATCACAAAATTTTCTATAATTTTTCTCAAGAATATTATGTTCAAGCATAACTCAAACCGGTTCATATATCTTTTGTTCTTCTGTCTTCCTTTGTTCAGAGAGAGGACAGTTGCTGTCCTTGTATCCATGGGTGCAGATTGTGGTGCATTGACGGATCCATCTCTAGAGTTTCCTTCAGGTAGAACAGCTGCAGATCTCGCCTCTAGCAATGGGCACAAAGGACTCTCTGGTTTTCTAGCAGAGTCTTCATTAACAAGCCACCTTGAAACCCTCACAGTGGATGATCAACAAAAAGGTGGTAAGCAAGAAGTTACAGGAATGAAAACAGTACAGACAGTTTTGGAGCGAACTGCAACACCTGTGGTCTATAATGATATGCCTGATGCCCTATTGAAAGCTTAAAACCTGTTATGTTATTGGATCAGTTAAATGCTAGCTGGTGATAATGTGTTATTTAATTTGGAACGTAATATGTGAATTTAGATGAAAAGATACTGTGATGCACATTATATATATATATGACAGAATTTCATGTTAGAATTTATTGGTTCAAACCGATTCAACCCAACCGAATAAACCGGTTAAACCGATAATCCGCCAACCGATAAAACCGAACTTAATCTTGGGTGAAATTGGGTTCAACTTTTTCAACCGTGGATTAATTCGGGTTAATTATTTTGAATCCGAACCCACCCATAACCGACCGCCGTCCACCCCTAATTCAAACTACATGAAATGCTCATTAGAGTTGAGATTAGTTTTGCTTTTTCCATACCGAATATTTTTATTAAATTTTTAGAATATTTAGCTTGATTGATGAATGTGTCTTTCTTTTATGGATGAATTTGTAATCAAAGAAAGTATCGAAGCTCCCCCATCATAGACAGTTTAAATTCATTATGCATCATATTAAAAAAATCATTGTACAAGGAATTATTAGTAGCACCGAATATAACATCATCAACAAATATTTGCACAATTATAATGTCATGCTCTATTTCCTTAATAAAAAGTGTTGTATAAACTTTCTCTCGACTAAAACTATATTCAACTAGAAACTTGCTCAAACGTTCATACTAAGCTCTAGGGATTTGTTTCAGACCATATGAAGCTTTTTTCAACTTAAATACATGATTAGAAGAACAAAAGTTTAGAAATTCAATAGGTTAATCAACATACATTTCCTCGTGGATGTAATCATTCAAGAACACGCTCTTTACATCCATTTGGAAGATTTTGAAATTTAAAATGCATGAGAAAGCTAAAAGCATTCTTATTCCTTCAAACCTAACTACAAAGGCATAAATATCATCAATATATATGCCTTCCTGTAGATTGTACTATTTTGCAACGTTTGACTTTATTTCTTAAAACATTGCCATTTTTTCTAGTTTTTGCAAATGACTCGTTTGGTTCTGTCTAATAGTTTAGACAAATGTTTAGGAACAAGTTCCTAAAATTTGTTTCTCTCAAATTAACTTAACTCTTCTTACATAGAAAGGGACAAATGTTCGTCAATAAGAGATTCATTTACGTCCTTTGGATCAATTTGGGAAACAAAATTCATACACTTACATACCTAGTTAACAGAGTATTGAATTAACTCTCTTATAAAGATCCCTATGATGTTCTGGATTGGATGATCTTTTGTTGTTCTCCATTTGTTGGGTAGATCTTGATGAAAATGGGTTGATTATTTGTTTTGGTTGTTCTTAGTTTGATTTTGATATTTATCTTTATCTTGATCTTCTAGAAGAATGTTCTTCAGAATATTTTCACAATCAAACACTTCTACCTTTCTTCATCTTCATATTTTGCCATAAAACATATGTTTGCTTCTTCCTCATTCTTTGATTCATCTAAAGACTTCATTATCATTTTCAACCTAAGATATGCATGTCTTCTTTGTTTCTTTTTGAGATTTTTTTTCTTCTGATTCTAGTACTGGGAGAAATTCAATTTTATATGACCATTCACTATTACAAAATGTATATACAACAACACCATAATTTTCACGGTACCACGAAGACTGTGATGACATTTTTTACTTAACGCGCAAACATTTCATTTATTTATTTATTAAAGTTTTGATATAATATAAGCATTGACGAAAGATACAACCGTGGTTATATAATCACTCTTTCATGGGTTCGAATCTCAGCACCCTGAAATGTTTTATTTCTTTAGCGTTTAGTCGCGCCTTTGTATTTTATGTATTTTTAATTTCAAAATAAATTTGATAACACAAACTTCACAACAACAAACAGAAACCATCCCCTCTGATCCTGAACCAATGGTTCTTGATCTTCAACCTCTGATGACTGTCTATCCAGTTCTCTCTAAATCTTCTGAATCTTCTAAATCTTCTGAATCTTCAGATTCATCTGATTCCACAGACTCTGATAGCTCAGATTTCATTTCTTCTATTATCGAACCCCTTGTTTCCATCCCTTCTGACCCTGATCATGAAACTTTACCTTCTGAACCTCAGTTTTCAAAACCTTCATTTGTCCATACTCCTTCTGCATACCCACCTGTTATTATTATTCCTTCTTTTTCCATACTCTTCACTTTTGAAACTACCAAAACACCCTCCCTAGAAAACTATCTGAAACCTAAACCTAGGTTAGATGTTAGTACTTTATTTGCTGGGTTTAAAAAGGAATTAAACATGTGGTTGTCTACTGTCAAGAAGGAATGCATGTCCAGTTTAAATCCTGATGATTCTGAGGCTATCTAGAAAAGATTCAGATCCAGATTTGACTCTGTAGCTTCCAATCTTCAAGAGATCTGCACTGACAATGCAAAGGTCAGATTTGCTTAGGCTGTGAGACAAAATCTTCTGAGAGTCAGCAGAAACCCAGTCTTGCTTCTGGAAAGCACACCTGTAAAGGATGTGTGTATTCCTTCTAAAGCATTGGTTGCTTCTGAGATTGCTGCAGTGGTTGGTTCTGAAGTAGTAGCTCCAGAAGTTTCTGCTTCTGCTTCTGAGAATCTTGACTTTGCTCAACCTGAGGACATGGTCATTCAGAATGCTTCTGCTTCCTTGATTGTTCATGATATTTCTGCTTCTGCATCTGCTCCAGAATCATCTGAAGTGAAGAAGGAAGACGAAGATCTGCAGGCTCAGATTGCTGAACTCAAGGCTAGCAACACAGAGAAGAAGTCTTGGATGGTTAAACAAGAGAAGATGACTGATGAAATCAAGACATGGATGGCAAGACAGGAAGAATCCACATCTGAGATAACGAATCTTCTGAGGATGCTGGCTTCTCTTCCTACTTAGTTTTTCTGTGTTTTGTTTTATGCACTTGTTTGATTTATCTGTTATGTTTGTCTTGGATTTTGTTTATCAATGAATGGATATTATGCTTTTTCTGAATGAATGAATGTTATGTTCCTCTAATTGAATTTATTTGTTGCTTTATTGTTTTTCTTCTGATATCTCTTTTTCTGTCTTAAAGTTTTTCTTAAAAGATTTTCTTTTTGATATGACAAAAAGGGGGAGAAAATGGTAATTTTGATAATGCACATAAACAGTTACCAAAGGCAGCTCATACATGATATATTTCAACTAATCATATTTTTGAGTGTTTCAAAGCTAATAATTCTCATCTGATAAATTCTAAGAATTAACTCTGAACTAAAAGTCTGAGAATCTGCAAGTTTCCTCTGAAGCTGAAAAAAATACAGAAGCTGAAAGGGAAGTATTTTATCTTTTCTGAAGTATTCATTTCAGGGGGAGATTAATATTCTCAGGGGGAGTAATATTTATTTTCTATGTTAACAAAATTTCCCATAGTTTTTGTCATCATCAAAAAAGGGGAGATTGTTAGAACACAGATTGATGTTCAATATATCTCATTGTTTTGATGATAACATTAATGAAATTTTGTATAGAGAATTTATATACACTAATTTTTGTTCAAGTGTTTATTTGTTTCAGATATCAAAATTAATATTATTCTAGAAGCAAGAACGCCTTTGAACACCAAAGAATGAAAAAGCTCTGAGCGTCAGAAGCAATACATCATAAGACTTTGATCTGCTACAATGACTCTGAGTGAAGCTAAGAAGAATTTGAGCAAAGAACATACGTAAAGCTTCAGAAGACTCTGAATGTACTCAATGCTGCAAGTACAGAAGTTCTGATAAGCAAGTATGTTCTGATAAGGATTTCACGCTTAAATCACTTTGCTGCAAACTCTGATAGAGAAGCTCTGATTGAGTTAACTCTGACCTGAACAACTAAGGACATCATCAGAAGTTCTGATGCAAGGTGTTCCAAATATGTTGAAGAAGATGTTGTTCAATTAAGGATCTGTTGGTATATTCCCTATCTTATCATAAACGGCTCTTTCCCCATTCGTGCATGACACAGGATTTCAGACAAAAAAGATTTATCAGAACATTCCTCTTCTGAGAAAGGAAAAGTCAATAGAAGACAAAAAGATCAGAATGCACAGATGGCACAGTCTTTGAGAAATGGATTTCAAAGGACTATAAAAGCAAGTCTTAGCATCACTTCAATGGTTAACGAACTACCAACGAACTTGAATCAAATTCTTGGCGTAATATTCAACCAGCTCTCACAAATTTTCTTCAAGCTAGAATAGCTTTTATTTTCGTTCTAAAACTTGTGTAAAAATCACTGTTGTGATATAGCTTTCTATAAGCACATATTAAACACATTTGTTAGTTTATCTGTGTAAAAGATTTTCTTAAGAAGACCAAGTTGTGGTCAGAATTTCTTGAGAAGACTAAGACAGTTGTCTTAGTGGTTTACACTGTAATCAAGTTTGATATAGTGGATTAAGTCCTTGTTGAGAAAGGCAAATCACCTTGGTAGGGTGGACTGGATTAGTTTGAGTTCAAACGAACCAGGATAAAAATATTGTGTTATCTTTCTATCTTCCAAAGTGTTTTTAAAACCCTTATTCAACCCCTCCCCCCCTTCTAAGTGTTTTTCTCACCTTCATCAAGTGGTCCAGATTCTTTTTCTGTTTTTTGGTTTTTTTTTTATCTTTCAGTGGGCCAAGTGTCTGGGCTCGGGGATTGCTTTACCATTTGCACCCAATATTTTGTTGTTTTCACCCTCCCTTGAACTCTTATTTTATTTTTAATATTGTTATTAATGGATTTAGTGGCATTGTGATAAATCGATTTATTGTGAATGTTAATAAATAAAATAAAAATTAAAGCTCCTTAATTTAAAAAAAATAAAAATAAAACTTATTTTTGCATGTTGAATCAAAATCTTTTTTATAATAAAATCGGATGAAAAAAGATCTATTGGATGTATATCCTTGTGATCCTCGAGTACTTGGATACAAGTCGTATAACTTTCCTTTCTGATGTTTGTCATCTTTGAGTAACATTGACTCGATTTATATCAAACTTATTTTACAAATAAAATCAGACAAAAAAGGATCTATTGGATGTATATCCCTATGACCCCCGAGTGTTCGGGTACAAGTTGTACAGCTCGCCTTTCGGATACTCGCCATCTACCTAAAAACAACTTCAACCAATCAAACCTACTTTTTCCGCCTCAACGTGACAAAATACTTTTTTCATGAATGAAAGATATTTTATCTACTCCAACACGAAGCACAATAATGCTTCATTTCTCCCATGCGCGAGTATCAAGCAATGTTTTCCACTCAAATGCGATCAAAACATGATCCACTCTGATGCAAAGCACAAACAACATTCACTTCTCCCATGCTCGAGTACCAAGCAACATTTAATCGCTCGAATGCAACCTTATAAGTATTGTTCGCTAAAAATAACCAACAAACAAACTTTTCCTACCTAGAACTACATAGCTTGAAGTTTCCCATCGCACATGGGGATACGTAGGAGTAAGATTCAACATCTTGTCAAACACTATAATAAAAACCTATTTTTACCTTCATTTATTTTTGTAAATATATCGTAATAACTAGAAGAAATGAACAATACATTAGGCTAACACTCTTATTTGCAAAATTCATTAAAAGGTTCTCGTTTCTTACAACGGATATTGCAAGGTGCTAATATCTTCCCCGACTCTCGAACCTGAATTTGGTTATGATGGCCATATTTTCGTTCTTTAATGGTTTTATTATCGACGTTTCCCTTTATAGAAAGAAACTTTGGTGTTGACTTCATTTTCATTCAAACGTTTATCGCACTCAGGTATTTCTCGCACCGCGACAAACACCAGTTCCTAATCTTAACATCTCAAAAATGAAACTTTAAATTCATTTAAATGATGTTGTTCACCTTGAACTATATCTGACAAAACAATAGTCTGGTACTTTTCAGGAAGGTCATCACTAGCAAAAGCAGAAGTAGAATAAGTAGCAAGCTCACACAGATTCAATTTAGGTAGAAAACCACAAACTGTCACAAATTGTAAAAAAAAGCCATAACCTAACTTGCCCCGAGATCCTCATTCAGCATGTTTACCTTCCACTCATTAAATAATCTCTTAGATTTCTTTCTAACATCAAAACTAACATTTGGAGAAAAAAACCCTTAGTTGTTAAAACAAAAAATTGAAACTTTCTTTTACAAAAACAATATTTTTTCCATTAATACTCAGATAAAGGAACAAAGAACAAAAATCACCGACTGAAGAAAACTGAACATAACAAAATTCTTGACCGAGTTGAGTCCTGACCTGAACAATAAACAAAAATCACAAATCTGAGTATAATTTCAAAAAATCAGAAAGAACCATAAACCACATATTTGAGATCCTGACCTAAATTTGAACACAGGTGAACAATTTTTGTTATGTCGAGACAAAGCAAGAAGAACCCAAAGCTCATGCCTCTGTATCATCGGACGACAACAACATATCAATTAAAATAAAAGAATCCCTTAAAGCAAGAATAATAGGCTTAACATCAATTTCCCTTCAAGAACAATTCTCTTATCTTAGTCTTCTTTTCGTGATAATCACCAGATTTGAGTGTTAGGTTGATGTGACGTTATTGGTGTTGGTGTGAGATTGAAGAGAGTTTATGAAAGAAACAAGGAGAACAAGAGAAAGAAAGAGAATAAGTAGTAATGAAGATGACTATGGTTTCGTTTACATTTTAACTTCTTCTATTTTAAAATTTTAAATCAATATGAAATAAAACAATTTCATATCATCTAACTTAGTATTACGGGAGTCCCACACATACACGCGTTAGCGGAATTTAACCAAATTTAACTGACAAAACTAATATAATTAATAAAATGACATAAGACTTAGAACAAACATTTATTAAATAAAAGAGTAAATCAAAATCTTAAATAAAATTAAAGAAGCAAATGATGCATTAAACCTTATTATATTTGAAATAACCGATATTTGGCTTAGTTTTCTTGTATCTTTTTCGTTCAATATCTTCTGTTTTATACCGTTTTTATAAAAAAAATGTATAATGGAATTTTATAGCGATATACTAGGTTTTTTTTTTTTCAATTAAAATAATTTCATCTCCATTTTCCCACCATTGGCCAAACAAACTCCACCGTGCAACAGAGACTGTATCGGCGAACTCCGTCGCGAACACCACGGTCTTCCTATTCCAATAGGTATAATTTCCCCTAATTTCCAAAACCCTAAGAGTTGACAGATGTTCCTATTATTTTCTATTTCATGATGCTTCTGTTTGTATTTTCTTATTTAGTTACAGAAAACATCAAATTATGAATTTTTTTGATTTTTGTTCTTTATTTGTGTACTCTAGTTACTTATGATTGTTCAAATTGATGAAATGTATGCATGTAATATCAGTGTTATATTATATCTTTATGAAATGGATATAGTCTTTTTTTTTCATCACTTAATGTTCCTTTGAGATATACATTGTATGGACTGAGAAAGAGAGGGAGAGAAAACTGATTCTCTGATGACATTGCTATAGGTAGAAGTCGCGTTGATGTTAACTTGACAAGTATAATGGGCTTGATGGCAGTCACATGGATGAATTGTCTAAGAAGGCATCTTCAAACAAAAACAAGGTTTCTTCACACCTTCAAAGGCCATCAATCAGACCAAATTTTAATGTCTCCTGCTCTTGTGACTCTGGATCTTCCTGATATCTGGACTCCTATTTCTTCATGTCATAGTATTCCAGTCATACATAAAAGCTGTAAGGATTTTTTCCCTTAATTTGACAAATTTTTTCTTGCTATTGATTTGGTTCTTAAATTCTACTATTATTTTAGATGTTTTGATGCTATTTAATGTTAACTCTATCCATTCATCCTTTTTTACTTTTTCTTATACTTAATTGAGCAAAGGATGGGTTTTGCTGTCATTTGTAGACTCCAGATAATTATATAGCCTCCAATTCTCATCCAATGTGAAAAGTAGTTTTGATAGCTATGTACCATGAGATGACTTAGCGACCGACCATGAGATGATTTAGTTTTTCGACTACTCTTTTGTATATCTGGATTTGAAAGTGGCTCCCTCTAATTTGGTTAAAGTTTGACAATAGGTGTTCCATCATAGTGTCATAGGTTTAACTTTCATTCAACCTGTAAGTGGTGATACCTATTTTATTGCTTACTGGTGAGAAACATATTGTTTTATCTAATGAATGCCGTGATGATCACTGGCCATTCATGACATTATCATCAACATACACAGCCAAGTAAATACTCCCTGTTTCTGAATGGCAATAGAAGATAACAATGTGTCTCACCTGGAGTTATACAAAACTACTAAACAACATTGCTAAATCTGCTAAGCCAATCCCTTGGAGACGGTTTGAAGCCATATAGAGAATTGAAACTAGCCCTGAAAACTATCAACATCAAATGCATTTAGTTTCTAATAATAACTTTACTGTGATAACCATGAAAGAAATCACTCTTAATACAAAGGTAATAAAGAGGCTAGTAGTGGCAATTACACCCACCGACAAAAGCAAGCAAACAAAACTCATTATTGCTACTGAGAAAAAGGCGCCCCCATAATCCCAGCCAAAGATTTGTGTATAACATTTAACAAATTAGTCTAACCTTGAGTTGATCCAACCTAATCCTTAGGAATAAAATTACCCAGAGTCTGGATGTCATTGGTGGAGTACATCAGCTGAGATGGGAGGTAGAGGTCAAGCGATTGACATAGACTTGCATATGTAATGTGGTACCAATGAAAGGTATTGACTTAGATAGGATAGCATTAGCTGAGATTAGATACTTGCATAGATTAGAAAGATTTGTTAAATACATTGTTGTGATTGATAAGTGTAGCTATATATTTTAGTTAACTTAGTATATATGCCAGTCACGTTATGGGTTAGGGTTGACAGAAACTATTTCGCTTCTATTCCTATAAATATTTTGCTAGAAGCTATCATTCTTTTCTTTTCCTCCTAATAAACGTAGGGTATTGCTAACTTCTGCCCTAATGTTAAGGAATCAACAAATAGAAAGTATGTCTTGAAAATAACAATTTTTAACTTTAACAGAAATTTGAATGCACAATTTCCAATGCAAAATTCAATCTTTTAGTACATTAACAAGTGCCGTAAGGGCACATGCTAGCATTTTCCATATACATATTTGCTTCTTCTGTCCATTTTATTTCACAAGTTAACATTGAAATTTGCCACAGTTAATGAGCAAACTGCTAGGGTTCTTGATGGAAAGTTGATGTCAGCAGAAATCAGATCTAAAATAGCTGATCAGGTAAGACAAATGAAGAAAAACATAGGAAAAATTCCTGGGTTAGCTGTTATTTTGGTGGGCCAGAGGAGGGATTCTCTTACTTATGTTCGCAACAAGATAATTGCCTGTGAAGAAGTTGGAATCAAGTCTGTGGTGACTGAATTACCTACTGACTGTGCAGATGCTGATGTTCAAAATGCTGTCATGAGATTTAACAAGGACCCATCAATTCATGGAATTCTTATCCAGCTTCCTCTACCACAAGTAATTTCTGAATCTGTGACTTTTTTTCCATAACTTGATGAATTTTACTATTTTAGTATCGGCTTAGTTTTTATTTTAAAAAAAAAACGGTGCAAGTCAGGTCCAACCACAATCTTTTTCTGAATGTGTAATTTATCACATCATTTATGAAAGAAAACTAGAAACATGTATCATGCATGATCTTCTGCACTGAAACAACTATCATTGAGATCTCTTGGAATTTTATTTTGTTTTTGTTAAAATATTTATAAAATATCGCAATATAGCTTTACTTTGTTGTAGTTGATGTTTTAGTACAATCTCTTAGAAGTTAGAAGTGATTTTTAAATTTCATTTTATTTCTTGATTTGTCGCATTATGTTGAAGAAGATCTAGAAAAACTATTAAGAAAGATCTTGAGATTAACCAATTGGATAGAACATTATGGCGGAATTTAATCCATGTAGCCGCCCCACTTAGTGTAATAAGGCTTGGTTGTTGTTATTTGTCCCATTATGTGAAGTGTTTTCCCTTTGAATGTTCAATAACACTTTTTCTTGCACTTTGATTACGATGCACCACCAACAAAGCAATACTATATATTTTGTGTTCATTTGTTTTTATCTGCTCCTTTCTTCTTGTTTACATCTTTTATATTACTTGGCTATGGGTATGGATGAGCGTCGTAATAGCTATAGCATTATAAACTATGCTAGTAATGCAATTTTATTATCACTTTGAAATCCTTGAAGTAATTGGCATCACAAATCTATGATCTATTTTTACTTTCTCCATCAATTATACTATATTGACAGACAAAAACCGGCCGAGACTCTCCTCTTTTATTAGTTTTACATTTTGAATTAGACCCTGTTAGAAACAACGTATGTAAGTAGTTATGGTCTAATATTATTTTGTAAAGGGGGGAGAATAAGATGAAAGCATAATTGTTTTCTGTCCGATTAAATGAGATAGTACGTCCAAGTAAACCAATCTATTAGAACCCTAAGAAGTTAAATATTCTTTTATTTTCCTGAATAACAAGTTGACCTATCAGACTCGGATGCACATTCATAACAAATAATTAAATAAATGAAGATTGGCACATGTGTTCAGGATTTCGAGCTGTAGTGTAACTGATTTGTTGCAAAATGTTTGGGACAGCATCTGGACGAGGAAAAACTTTTGGATACTGTATGTCTTAAAAAAGACGTGGATGGTTTTCATCCTATTAATATGGGGGATCTTGCTCTAACAGGAAGGGAACCATTGTTTATTCCTTGTACTCCAAAGGCCTGCATTGAGTTGCTGATCAGATCCGGAGTTAAGATTGCAGGCAAGAGTGCCGTGGTGATAGGAAGAAGTAATATTGTTGGTCTTCCAACATCATTATTATTACAGGTAAAAGATGAAATTAGTAAGCACTGTCTGTTAAAAATCATGATATCGTGCTTTCACCGCATTTTTCTTTTTAAGTGTGATACTTTTTTTTTTTTAATATATTTTTTATGTTCGCAGAGACACCATGCAACAGTCACCATCATACATGCATATACTGAAAACCCTGAACAGACCACGTCAGAAGCTGATATTGTAGTTTCTGCTGCCGGAGTTCCTAACTTAGTTCGTGGGAACTGGATAAAGTCCGGTGCAACTGTGATCGATGTTGGAACAAGTCCTGTTGAGGTAAGTTTTCAAGTTGCTACATTTTGCTTGCTGCTGAATATATCAGTTAACCATTTTTTATGGATAAAATATGACAGGATCCTAGCTGCGAGGACGGTTATCGTCTAGTAGGTGATGTATGCTTTGAAGAAGTCATAAAGGTGGCATCAGATATTACTCCTGTACCTGGTGGGGTTGGACCTATGACAGTTACTATGCTTCTAGTTAACACTTTAGATTCTGCTAAACGTATGCTTAATTGTACCTGATCTCTTCCCATTTTGATTTTATAGCAAATTTTGTTGAATTTAGCTCACCAAAAAGTTAATAAAGTGTAAACTAAAGTGATAAAATCATTTTCAGCCATAAATAAATGTGAGAAAATCAAGTTATTTTAACGAATTCGGAATTTGTTATGATTTATGTGTAAATATCAACTGCTAATCTCTTGATCAATGATTTGGAGTTGATCTTTTCTTGTTCAAGGTTATTTTAAGTGTGGTGGACTGACCAGCATAGTGGAACAATTTCTTACATTGAAAACAAACAAAATTCACTTATGCACTTTATCATTCCCAAACTAGACTCTATACATGAGTGATTCATGAATCATGTGTTGTAAGAAACTGAAGACCACAAATAGAATGAATAGATAGAAGTATACTAGAAAATTCTAGTCTAAGTATAGTTTCCATTTAGAAAAAAATTGACTAGACTAGAAAATTCTAGTCTAGTGTTAGAACATTTCACACTCTAGAATGATAACATGGTCCCTACAAATATATTATCTGCAATTAATTTAAACCCTTACATGTATGAGTATATATATGTGTGTTTAGAGAATCATCATATTCATATACTATTTTGGTGAATCTTTTGCCAATGTGTCCCCTAACCCGCAATGAGTTAGAACTGATTTTTGAGAAGCTAGATTCAAATAGTGATGGATTTGTAACCCTTGAGGAGCTGAACCAGTTACTAAAGAGAACAGGTTTCAAGTTTAGCATAGAGGAGCTTGAGTCTCTAGTGGGAGTGAAGAGTCTAGACATGAGTGAGTTCATGTTATTTTATGACTCCATAAATGGGGAGAGGAAAGATGGTGACGAGATTGAGGAGGTGGAGAGTGATCTTTTGAAGGCTTTCAAGGTGTTTGATTTGGATGGAGATGGATTCATCACTAGTATAGAATTGGAATGTGTGTTGAAGAGGCTTGACATGTGGGGTGAAGAAAAGGATTGTAGATTGATGATTCACTCATATGATACTAATTTAGATGGCAAGCTTGATTTCAAGGAATTTAAGAACATGATGTTGCTTACACTAAAACGTATTTAGAATTTAACATTGCTAAATCTAGAGGGAATCATAACCATTAAATTTTAGATCATTTTAGCAAGTGTGGAAAATATGACATATATTACATAATTATTTTTAAATGTACAATTTTAACTAAAAAGTTTTCCATCCAAAAAGATAATGTTTATATAATCTTTTACTTGCTTTGTAAAAATACAGACTAAACCAAAACAATCACTAACAGACACTAAGTTGTTGGACTATCCACCATATTTGAACTGAATCAAATGAAAGTGGGTTAGAAGTCTATATGTATGTAAGTTTTCTTTATTATCCAACAAAGAGAGTTAGGTCTTTCAATTCAATTTAGTGTTTGAAAGACCAAAGAAGAAAAGCTAGAGAGAATACACTAGAATACACTATTTCTGCGGCTCCAATTCAGCACAAATAAGTCTCAAAGATCAGAGTTTTTTCACAATCTAACCATCAGATTGTTTCGATTTTTGGTGACAGTGTTCAACACTTGTAGAGATACATTTTGAAAGGTGGATATCAAATTTTAAGTTTTCTAGACCTGTGTGCCGAGTGGTTTTCTGAGGTTGTTTTTGGTTGATTATATCTTTAATTTTTTGTTGTATTTCGAGATTGATTGTAAGTCTTGAGTATGTTGATATATGTATTTAATTAGTGTTAGATAGAACCTTGATTGTATCCATTGTTTGATTATAGTGGAGATTTAAATGTATTGGAAGAAATAGGTAAAAACTGTTGTAATTTTATTTCTCAGCCAAAGACTGGTTTATATAATGAAAATACAATAAAAATACTTAATTCTCTCCTTAATGGAGAATAAAAGAAAATAAATGACAATAAATGTAAACAATTAAATATGGAAATAAAATATTTTCCAACAAAGTGACCTACGGGTCCTGTGATTTTTTACTCTTAATAACGAAGGTTTTTCTACGTTAAAATTGTGTTGTGTTGTTTGGTGTGTTTTGTTGATTATATCTAAGTTGCATTTGATTTTTGGTAGAGATTGTGTTATTGAATTATTCCACTGCGTTGTGGATTTTCAAAACAAGTGGTATCTAGAGATGTGGTTTAATTTTTGTAACGATGGAGACGAACGCATATAGGATGACGAGTTTGAATGGATCCAACTATAATGTTTGGAAAGAGAAGATGGAATATTTGCATTATGTTAAAAGGCTTTCACTTGCTGGTTTTTTTCTAATGAAAAACCCGATGAAAAGAGTGATGAAAAATGAGCTTTGTTGCATAGACAAGTTTGTGGTTACATTCGTCAATGGATGGGTGGTAATGTTTTGAATCATGTGAGCTCGGTGACTCATGCTCGCTCTCATTGGACCAAACTTGAGGAGTTGTATGCAAGAAAGACGGGGAACAATAAGTTGTTCTTGTTCAAGCAATTGATGTCATTGAGGTATATTGATGGTTCACCAATGACCAATCACTTGAACACTTTTCAAAGAATTCTAAATCAATTGTCAGCAATGAATCTTACTTGATAAAATTCAAGGTTTGTGGCTTCTTGGTACTTTGCCTAATTCTTGGGAGACTTTTAGAACATCCTTGTCTGACTCCGCTCCGAATGATAGCATTTCGATGGACTTGGCTAAAAGTAGCATGTTGAATGAAGAGTTAAGGCGTAAGTCACAAGGTTCTTCTTCACATTCTGAGGTGTTGGTTACCAAATAGAGGGAGAGAAATCAAAGTAGAAGTTCAAGTAACCGTGGGACAACGTGTGGTAAATCACAAGGAGGCTCTAATAGATTCTCTAATATTGAGTGTCATCATTGCGGGGGAAAAGGGACACACAAAAAGGTAAAGGTGGACAATCGGTAACCACCTGTCAATATCCGACCGATCCGAATTATATTTTGATTAACGGTTCGGATTACTTCGGCTTACGGGTAATCACAAAGCATTTAGTTGGGCAATAATGGATAGAGACGGTCGGGTTCGGTGATACATATGTGACCCGTCGGACTCCGGACCCGACCGATTCACAAGCACAAAACATAAACACAAATGCATAATCTTCTCCATGGCCCATGCCCAATTTCTTAGGGTTACTTTTCAATCTTTCCTCATCCTTTATGTTCCTTATCTTCTCCTAGGGTTCTTATCTCTTATCACCGTCCTCATCGTCGCCACCACCACCAACATCATCAACGTCACTCATCCTAATTCGCCCCAAGCTTTAAGCCATTACCATCATCCTCATCGTCATTTCATCCATGGTTATCTCGGTAAGAAGCTTTCTCTCTCATTCAATTTTTTGTTTTCTTTTTTACGATTCGCTTGACTTTTTGTTGTTGTTTGGCTTTATAGAGTTATCAATTTGTGCTTAATTTAATTATAAATTATTATTCATTGTTTCAGAAGTGTAAACTCCTTGCTGGTCAGTATGGTGTAAGGAGCTGATAACCGAGTTACTTGTTATAAGAAGCTGATAAGGTATTTTTTGGAGTCAGCATTTTACTACTTGTTGGAAATTCACCTCACACCCTATGAAGAATTCCCTTCAATCTTGATCTCAAGATTGATGAACAAACCCACAATATGATAGTAATGGTAATAACAAGTAATTATCAAGAACAACAAAAGAAAAGAAGAACAAACAAGAAAGAGAAGAATGAGAGAAGAAATATTTGGAGAAAATTGTTACCCACAAACTGTGAGATTTCTTATTGCTTATAGAACTTTCACTTGCTAAAACTACAATTGTGAAATCTATTCTATGTTGTGTTGTTTAGAATACAAAGCAAGGCACCCTATTTATAGTTTTAGGTTTACAAAAGCCCAAACCATAAAAGCCCCAAAATATTAAAATCAAATCTAATCATATCAAATCAAATCTGTTTACACTATGAATTATATTTAACACACCACCTAATTCATTGTGTCTAAACTGTCTACATTCATCATGACTCTTAGTCTTCTGAAAGCTTCGACCTGCACTCCCTTCATCATGATATCTGCAATCTGATTCTCAGTTCTGCAGTGTTCCAAATTCATCTTCCCTTCTGCTATCTGCTCTCAAAGATAATGGAACCTCATTTCGATGTGCTTGCTTAAGTCCACACAGAGCTTTATGAAGCCTTTACACCTTTCTTTCTTCGCCTTGTTTCACAAACCCAGCTGGTTGTGCAACATTAACTTCTTCGTCTAAGGGGCCATTAAGGAATGCACACTTCACATCCATCTGACATGTGTGCCAGTAGTTCATATTTGCTAGACCAACAACCAACCTGATTGTTTCGATTCTAGCAACAGGTGCGAATACTTCATCGATGTCGATTCCTTCCTTCTGAAGAAATCCTTTCGCCACAAGTCTCGCCTTGTGTCGAGTTACTTCTCCTTTAGGATTTACCTTACCCTTGTAAACCCACTTCACATCAATTGTCTTCTTGCCTTGCGGCAATTCAACAAGTGACCAGGTATCATTGACTTCGATGGACTCCAACTCTTCAATCATTGCTTTCATCCACTTCGAATCTTTCAATGCCTCAGCTGCATTGACTGGTTTGACATCTGCGTAGAAAGCATAATGTACCAACTCACCCTCTTCATCGACTACATCATCTGATGTAATTACACATTCTTGCAACCTTGCAAGCATGTGTCTTGTTCGTCGAGGTCTGCTTGAACCTGCTTCATCTGCAACTGGTTCCTGTCGAACTTCTATTTCGACCTCAGTGACTGGTTCTTCACAAGAGATTCTCACTGAATCCTTCTTGGCATTCTCAGTCCAATCCCATTCTTTAAGTTCATCTATGATCACGTCCCTGTTGATCACTACCTGCTTATTCACCGGGTCGAACAGCTTGTACCTTCCTGTCAAATGATACCCTATCAAGATCATCTGATTCGACTTATCATCAAGTTTCCTTCTCAACTGATCTGGCACATGTCTATATGCTATAGATCCAAATACCTTCAAGTGACTGATACTAGGATTGACACCAGACCAACATTCTTCTGGTGTGATTCCTTCAAGCTTCTTCGTCGGACATCTGTTCAATATATATGTTGTTGTTGAAACTGCTTCACCCCATAATTCTTTAGGTAGATGCTTTCCATTCAACATACTTCTCACCATATTCATGATGGTTCTGTTCTTGCGTTCTGCAATCCCATTTTGCTGTGGAGTGTAAGGTGGCACCATCTCATGCATAATCCCTTCTTTTACACATAGTGTATCGAACTCTTTCGACACATACTCTCCACCACCATCAGTCCTCAGAATTTTCAGCTTTTGGCCACTCTGTCTTTTGACCATGGACTTGAATTTGGAAAATACCTCAATCACATCACTTTTCTTCTTGATGAGGTAAGTCCACAGCTTTCGACTGTAATCATCTATAAACGTGACAAAGTATCTATTGCCACCAATCGAAACCACCTGGATTGGACCACATACATCAGAGTATATGACTTCAAGTATTGCCTTCGACTTCCTTCCTGCATCCTTGTTGAAGCTATTCTTGTGTTGTTTCGACTGAACACACTCTTTACAAACTTCACTTGGAATGTTGATTTCTGGTAATCCTGAAACCATATTTCTTCTCTTCAGTTCTCTGATGTCATTAAAGTTGAGATGACCTAGTCGAAAATGCCATAACCACTCATCTCTGCTGGCTGCAGTTGCTAGACATCTGTGCTCCATCGCATTGAGTCCAATCTTGAAGGTCCTATTCTGAGACATTGGAGCCTTCAAGATTAATCTACCACCTGCGTCGAGAACTCTCATCATCTTGTCTTCGACAACTACCTTGTAGTACTTTTCGACAAGCTGCCATATACTGAGAAAATTACTCTTCATGTCCGGTATGTACAACACATTGGAAATTGTTGACCTTTTGCCATCTTTCCTCATAATCAGAACATCACCAACACCTTCGGCTGCTAGAGTGTTGTCATTTGCAAACTTCACTGTGTTCTTCGATGAGGGCTTCATGTTGACAAACCAATCTTTCTTTCCAGTCATATGTGATGAGCATCCTGAGTCCAAGTACCACTGATCTTTGAATCTTTCTTCATCTTTTGTTGTGACCATTAGCAATGTTTCTTCTTCTTCATGTTTCGCCAGCTTTGCATCAGTCTCTTGATTTCTCTTCCTTTCTGGACAATCACTAACATAATGACCATACTTCTGGCAATTGAAACATTGAATGTGACTTTTGTTTGTCTTTCGACCACCACCTCTTCCTTTACCTGCAGCACCACCTCTTTGGTTGCCTTGGTTCCAAGGTTTCTTCCGATTCGACTGGTTTCCTCCTTTGTTTCCATTCCAGCTACCTTTGCCTTTTCTTTCCTTTTTTGACTGCGCCTGCAAAGCCATACCATTCGACTTTCCTGCAGCTCTCTCAGCCATCCTCTGTTCATAAGACTCAAGAGTCCCTTGAAGTTCTTCCTTCGTCAACACTGATAGATCTTTCGACTCTACTATAGCAACTACCACGTGGTCGAATTTTGGAGCCAACGATCTCAAAATCTTTGAGACAACTGCTTTCGTCGTCAGCGCTTCTCCACATACTTTGATTTGATTCACCAACCTTGTAACTCTGGTGAAGAAATCTGTAATGCTTTCGTTGTCTTCCATCTGAAGCAACTCATAGGTTCTCTTGTGAGTTTGTAACCTCACCTCTTTCACCTTCTCTGCGCCTCCAAACGACTTTTCAAGAATCTCTCATGCTTCTTTTGCTGAATCAACATCACTAACCTTTTCAAAGTTATCAGGATCAACACACTGATGAATTATAAAGAGTGCTTTATAATCCTTCTTCTTCAATTCTTTGTGCGCAGCCTTTTTTGCCTCCGTTGCGTTCTCCCCAAGCGATGTTACTCCGTCCTTCACAAGATCCCAAAGATCTGGATAACAGAAAATTACCTTAATCTGCTTACACCAATTCTCATAATTGTCTTTCTTGAGAATTGGCAGGGTCGCCGGAAAGTTGCCGTTCGGATAGTTCATCGCCATCACTATCTTCCTTCCTTGAATCTCTCAACTGGAGCTCTAGATACCAGATGTTGGAAATTCACCTCACACCCTATGAAGAATTCCCTTCAATCTTGATCTCAAGATTGATGAACAAACCCACAATATGATAGTAATGGTAATAACAAGTAATTATCAAGAACAACAAAAGAAAAGAAGAACAAACAAGAAAGAGAAGAATGAGAGAAGAAATATTTGGAGAGAATTGTTACCCACAAACTGTGGAATTTCTTATTGCTTATAGAACTTTCACTTGCTAAAACTGCAAATGTAAAATCTATTCTATGTTGTGTTGTTTAGAATACAAAGCAAGACACCCTATTTATAGTTTTAGGTTTACAAAAGCCCAAACCATAAAAGGCCCAAAATATTCAAATTAAATCTAATCATATCAAATCAAATCTGTTTACACTATGAATTATATTTAACACTACTTTGTTCAACCATCTTTTTTGTGCATTTGCTTGGTTTTTGTGTGCTTTTAGTTGGATCTGGATTTAGTTGTGAAAAACTCATTTGATTGTTTGGGAGTTGGGATGTGGTTACTTAGAGGGATGGAATGGGTGAGCATGAATTTAGTTTCTTTGTTTTTTATTTTGGTTGCAGGTTTTATTGTATTGAACTTCTCCTTGCTTTGAAGGTGTTTGATTTTTTGTCTGTTAGAGGTTTAATTCACTTTGAGCTAAACTCTGTTGAAAGTTTGTTATGAAAGAATAAAAACTATGTCCTATAGAAAGTTTCGATATAACTTTTTGATGGTTCTGCTTGAAAAAATATATCTGCTCTAATTGTTTACCCTTTTATGTATTTTATATATATAAAGGAAGTGGAATTAGAGAATGAATTATTTTTTTACTTGATGAATTTGAGTTATTAGGGTAATTATAGAGTTTAATTTTGGGATATTTGAGGAAATAAATGTTTCTGCTAGGTCTGGGAAACCATTGTAGTTTTACTATTATCTGGTGGTTTGACAAAAGAACAACATGCTACTTTAAGCTGGTTTAGTCAATGTGTGCATTGATCCTCGTAAGAATATTCTTAGTCTTTTTAAAATATTTGAGTGATGACCAAAAGTGCCAAAGGATTTAATAAAATACATGATTTGACTTCATCCAATAAACACATATTTGCAAGCTGTGATTTGAATGCTTTGCTTTTATATTGTTGTAGCAGGCAAGGTCCTGCATAAACCCTACATATCCATAATTAATATGTTTATTGTCTTTTCTTGAATATTTTTTTATCGTATTTCTGTGATTGTAATTTTTTACCCTTTTTTTTCCTTCCAGGTATTTGCTAATGGGTGGTGTCAAGTCAGCTGTTGATTTAATGGAATCTTCATCTGAAGTTCATTTTTCTGAATTTCACATGGATGGTTATGCGCAAAGAGAAACTAGCATAGAACAACCAACAACATCGGAAACTTACATGTACAATCAACCTTTTATCATATGTGTGTTTTCTTATGAGTTAATTTAGATGTATTTTTATCATTTTTATCAATTTGTTAAGAGAGTTTGTGAGTTTTAATGTTATGGTTCAATTTAGATGTATTCTATCATTTTTATCACTTTGTTAAGATGGTTTATGAGTTTTAATGTTATGGTTCAATTTAATGTATTTTACCATTTTATTATTTATAGTTTTAGTATAATCATGTTTATAAATAGCATTAAGATTGTAGTTATTGTTACTATTTAGCAATTTAAAATTTTCTTTAGTATTAATTTATCATTAATATTAATAGAAGTGTTATTATTGGGGATATTGTTTTGTTTACATTTTGGTTTATTTGTGTAGTAATGAAGTTTGACATATGCCATTTTTACAGAATAAAAGATCAAGGGATTTATCTCTCATGGGATTTATTGTCATTTGATGAACTATTGGAAAATGACACCAAGTTTTTATTTGAGTGAAAAAACATGTCTTTTGTTTTGCTTTTTATGTTTATGTTTTTATTTGATATCTCTGACTATGATGTTACAGGATTTGAAATAATTCAAATGTTGAAGAAATTGATGAATTTAAACATTGGAGACAATTCATTATTTATATTGATTGTGATATTATGTTGTATATTTTATTAGATTTTTATTTATGTTATTTAAAAAATTCAAGGTAAGGATTTATTTCATATTTAATTTTGTATTTGGATAATTTAATATCCAATTTCATTAAAAAGTTTAACAGTTTAATTTTAAAAGATTAAACTGTTATAAAAAAAACTCAATATTTTATATATCATAAAATTAAGTTAGTTATTTATAAAATAAAAATTAAAAGTTAATTGTGTTTTGGGTATGAAATATTTATAGCCCAACAACAATAAAAATTAGTGATTTGGGCTTTTATGTCAAACAATCTCAAATAAAAATAAATAAAAAATTAGAATGATTTTAAAATTGGACTTAAATTTTCAACTATACCGATTTTACTAACCGAACCCGTGAAAACCAAAAATAAACCGGTCGAAATTTGGGTTTATGTATTTCGCCCGAAGTTAAGAACGGTTTTGGGTTTTGGGCCCGAACCCGAACCGGCCCGAACCGATGCCCAGCCCTACAAAAAGGTATTATCAGAAGTTAAAAAGAGAAGATAAGAAGAAAATCTACAACAACGACAAAAAGGAAGGTAACAACAATAATGAAGATGTTGCTATTGTTGATGATTTCTTTGTTGTTTATGATAGTTCTATAGTGAATGTCAACCTATCATGTGATGAGATGGATTGGGTGGTAGGTAAGGTGCTTCTACTCAGGCAACCTCGATACATGATCTTTTTTCAACTTATGAGATCAATGAATTTAGGTTTGTTCGTATGGGAAATAATGGGTAGGCTAATATCATTAAAATAGGAGATATTTGTGTCGAAACTAGCAATGGGACTACTATAGTTCTCAAAGGCATGAAACACATTCCAGAATTTCGATTCAATCTTTTATCTGTTGGAAAGTTGGATAATGAAGGATACGATAATTCTTTTTTAGGAAATGAATGGAAGTTAAAGAAAGTCTCAATGGTGGTTGCTAAAGGAAAAAAAATTTGGACTTGTATATCGTCCAACTTGGGGTTTCGAAGTGCTACATCAACATTTGTGACAATGATAACTCATATTAATTATGGCACAAACGTTTGGGTCATATTAGTGGAAAAAATTTGACAGTTTTGGCAAAGAAGAATGTGTTGTATGGTGTTTCTGATACAAAGTTGAGAAAGTGTTCGCATTGTTTGGTGGGTAAACAAAGGCGAGTTACCTTTATGTCATCTGAACCAAATAGGAAATTAGAAGTGTTAGATTTAGTACATCCTGATGTGTGTGGTCCAATGAAGACATGGTCCCTTTGTGGTGTATATTACTTTGTGACTTTCGTTGATGATTATTCTCGGAAAACACGAGCTTATATCTTAAAGATGAAAGATCAAGTGTTAGATACCTTCAAGTCGTTTCAAGCATCTGCTGAAAGAGAAATGGGGAAATATCAAGTCTATCTTATATGATAACGGGGGAGAGTATGTTGGACCTTTCGATAAGTATTATTAAGATCAAGGTATATGTCATCAAAAGTCTCCATCAAAGACACCACAATGGAATGGGTTAGCCGAAAGAATGAATATAAATTTGGTGAAAAGAGAGAGATGTTTACTTTCTCAATCAAAGTTGCCAAAATAATTTTGGGGAGAAGCATTAAGCACAATTGTACATCTTTAAAACCTCACTCCATGTGTTCCGTTGAAGTTTGATGTTCCAAATCATGTTTGGAGTGGTAAAGATGTTTCCTACGACCATCTTCGGGAGTTTCGGTGCATGGCTTATGTGCATATTCCGAAGGATGAGAATTCGAAGAAATGTGTGTTTGTTGGGTATGAACTTAATGAGTTTGGGTATCGATTCTTTGATCAGGTTCAACGATAGCTTATATTTAGTTGTGATGTCATATTAATGGAAGATTATATCATTGAGGGTATCGACAAAGTTGAGAATAAAGATCCGACTTTTGAAGACAAAGAAATGGTTGATACAGACTCAACTACTATTGCCCATATCCCTATCACTTTCAAAGATGTTCCAATAAAAAAATCAAGGTATAGATTTGAACGTTGATATTATTTTAAATCCTAATGATATTGTTGATGTAGGTGCTACAGAATACGTTGTTGAAAATGAGGTTGACCAAGAGGTTGAAAGTGTTAAGCAACATGTTGCTTCTAATGGATTGAGGTGGTCTACTTGTGATAAAACACCTTTCATTTGATACTCCTCGAACGGGTATTTTTTTCTTACCGATGGTAGAGAACACAAAAGCTTTAAAGATATTTTAGAGGATGAGAACAAAAAGGATTGGATGGATGCCATGGAGGATGAAATGCAATCAATTAGTGTGAATAATACCTTTGAGTTACTGAAGTTGCCAAAGGGTAAGAGAGAATTAAATAATAGATTGGTTTATCGAATAAAGCAAGATGAGTGTACTTGTCAAAGAAGATACAAGGTTTGCTTGGTGATAAAATATTTTAAACAACAAGAAAGTGTTGACTTTGGCGAGATTTTTGCTCTGGATGTGAATATACAATCTATTCGAGTGGTTCATGGGCTAGCCTTTAGTTTTGATTTGGAAGTAGAGAAAATGGACGTGAAGACAACTTTCCTGTATGATGATCTACGTGAAGAAATTTACATGGAGAAATCAGATGGATTATGAAAGAAGGGAAAAAAAGACTATGTTTGCAAATTGGTAAATAGTATTTATGGTTTGAAACAAGCACATCTCCAATGATATCAAAAGTTCAACTCAATGATGATTGAACATGGGTACAAGATGATTAAGGCCGATCATTGTGTGTTTTTCTGGAATTTCATCAAAGGTGATTTCTTTATTCCCTTGCTTTATGTGGATGATATGATAATTATTGGAAAGGATATTTCAAGAACCAAATAGTTGAAGAACACTTTGAGTGAATCTTTTGCTATGAAGGATTTAGGAGAGGCTCGAAAAATTCTTGGTATTGAATTATTCGAGATCAAAATGAGAAGAAGTTGTATTTGTCATAAGAAATGTATGTGGAGAAAGTCCATCGGCGTTTTAGTATGGATAAGATTAAATCGGTGAGCATTCCACTTGCTTCTCATTTCAAACTTAGTCATAAACTATGTCCATCTACGGGTGAAGAAAAGTTGAGTATGAATAATATTTCATAATCTTCAGCCATTGGTAGTTTGATGTATGTTATGGTTTGTACAAGACCTGATATTGCTCATGTTATGGGAGTTGTGAGTCGTTATCTCTCAAATCTGGGAAAAGATCATTAGGAGGCTGTGAAAAGCGTGATGAGATATTTGTGTGGCACGTCGAATTTGAAGCTAACATTAGGATGCAAGAATCCTGTGTTGGTTGGGTATATATATTCAGATCTAGTAAGAAACTTAGATGATCAAAAATCTACTTCAGGGTATATGGTGACTTTTGTCAGGGGGAGCCATGGCTTAGCAATCAAAGTTGTGAAAGTGTGTTCCTCTATCTACTATCGAAGTCGAGTTTATAGCGATCGTGGAAGCGTCAAAAGAGTTGTTATGATCGAGGAAATTTGTAATAGGACTTGGTGTAAAGCAAGAAAAGTATATCTTGTTTTGTGATAATTAAAGTGTCATTCACTTATCGAAGAATTCCCCATTTCACTCGAGGTCGAAACATATTGATGTTCGTTATCATTTGATTCGTAATGCATTAGATTCTGAGTTGATGGAGTTTGAGAAGATTCACACTGATGAAAATGGCTCAGATATGTTAACGAAGGTGTTGCATAGGGGAAACTTTGAGTTTTGTCGCACGGTAGTCAGATTGGTGTTGCCTCCAAATAGTCAATTGAGGGAGATTATTGGGCTAACCCTCCTATTTGAAGTGACTCAAATGAATGTGGGTTAGTAGCCCATGTCTGTGCAAGCCTATGTTATTATCCAACAAAGAGAATTAATTCATTAAATTTAGTGCGTGAGGGACAAATGAAGAAAACATAGAGAGAATACATTATTCCTACAAACCCAGTTCAACACAGACCAATCCCATAAGATTTACGTTTTCTCACAATCTAATTATCTAACCATCCCGATTTTTGGTGATATTGTTCAACACTCATAGAGGTACATTCTAAACAGTGGAGTTTGGATTTTTAGTTTCCTAGACCTGTCTGCCGAGTGGTTTTCTTAGGTTTAATTTTGTGGTTGTTTTTGGTTGATTGTATCTCTTGTTTCTTTTTATTTTTGAGGTTGATTGTAGATATTGAGTATGTTGATGTATCTATCTAAATAGTGTTATAAAGAACCTTGATTGTACCCATTGTTTGATTATAGTGGAGATTTAAGTGGCCTATGAATCCCTTGATTTTTTACTACTAATTAACAGAGGTTTTTCCACGCTAAAATTGTGTTGTGTTATTTGGGGTGTTTTGTTGATTGTCTCTAAGCTGAATTTGATTTTTGGGAGAGATTTTGTTGTTGAATTATTTTGGTGCATCACAGATTTCCTCCAATTACAAGCAACATAAAACACTAACCACCCCTACAAACTCACAAGAGTTCAGAACAAATGCAAAAAAAATAAATTGAAATGCAACAACGTCACAAATACAAATGAAGGAAATACTGCAGTCCCAAACACAATATCAAAAGTGATACCAAATAAAGGAAAATCAAATGCCATTGAAACATTGGAGTTAACAACAAAACTCCATTGTTGCACAAGAAGATGATGATAAAATAATTATATATATATATATATATATATATATATATATATATATATATATATATATATATATATATATATATATATATATATATATATATATATATATATATATATATATATATATATATATATATATATATATATATATATATATATGAGATGTTGGATCAAACTCTAGTGTGGTCGAAGAGTAGCTTTTGGTTCGATAGGAATTAAGCATGAGGTCGAAGTATGTTCGCATGCTGCTGTCGGAATAATGCGTGTTGTAGTCGAAGTTTGTTCTAACATGCATTAGTCAATATTGCTAGGGTTGTTACCATGTCGAATTGGACCTTGCTTGTAAGCCCAATTGTTTAAGTTAGCTTGTAATGGGTAATTATTAAAAAGCCCATTAGGTTAGTGTGCTATTTTTCTTGTAAATAGAATTCTAGTTTCTCAATCTTAGTATAAGAAAAAATAGGAAGACAAAATCCTAATTTCAAGAGAGAGAGGTTATTTTATTATTCTTTTATACTTGTAATCTTATTTCTAAGAGAAAGGAATGAATAATAGTTTATAACCAATCCTTGTTGTTCCTTGTTGTTTTACCTTGTTTTCTTTGTTAACCCTAACCCTTGTGTGTTTCTTGATCATAAAGAAACCATTTATATTTTGTTTAAAGACATCCGATTCACAACAAATTGGTGCAGTGAGCATGGAAAAGATGCCTTCAATAAAATATGAGATTGAAAAGTTCACCAGAGTAAACGACTTCGGTCTGTGGCGCTTGAAGATGAAAGCTCTGCTGGTTCAGCAGGGTTGTTTGGAAGCGTTGAAGGGAGAGGCAGCCATGGACGCTGCATTAACGGAAAAAGAAAAGACGGACATGATTGAGAAAGCCCACAATGCAATATTGTTGAGCCTTGGTGATAAGGTTCTTCGACAGGTATCAAAGGAGACTACAACATCAGGATTATGGGTGAAACTTGAAAATTTGTACATGACCAAATCTTTGGTGAATTGACTCTACCTAAAGCAAGCTTTATATTCATTCAAGATGAGTGAAGAAAAAGTGTTGGATGAGCAGTTGGATATGTTCAACAAGCTGATTTTTTATTTTGAAAATATTAATGTGAAGATCGATGATGAAGATCAAGCATTGTTGTTGTTGTGTACTTTGCCCATAACACATGCTCACTTCAAAGAAACTTTCTTGTATGGAAGGGAGTCCCAGACCTTTGAAAAATTTCAATCAACCTTGTATTCTAAGGACCTGAACAAACGAAAGGAGCATAAACCTTCGACGGTGGGCGAAGGTTTGGCCGTTAAGAGAAAATTCTTGCGAAAGGATGGTAAGTTCGACAAGAAGAAAGATAAAAGTCAACAGAAGTCTTATAAATATGAAAAATCTGGTATTCAATGTTATCACTGTAAGAATGAGGGTCACACAAGAAAGGTGTGCCCTGGAAGCCTGAAAGATCATGGAGGTAATGACAACGTAGCCATTGTTCAAGATGACTTCGACTCATCTGATGTTCTTGTGGTTTCAAGTGGCGACTCAAGAAAATAATGGATTATGGATTCATGTTGCACTTGGCAAATGACTCCAAACACAGAATTATTCGAGGAGCTATGTCATCAAGATGGTGGATCAGTGCTGCTGGGAAACGACAAATCTTGCAAAATTGCAGGTATTGGATCTGTGAGATTCAAGCTCCACGATGAGTCAATAAGGTTATTGACTGAAGTCAGGTATGTACCTGACTTGAAGCGAAATTTGATTTCTCTTGGTGAATTCGACAGAAAGGGATATGTTTTTCAAGGAGAGAAAAGTATCCTAAAAGTCATGAAGGGGTCGAAGGAAGTCTTGAAAGGCGTGAAAAACAAGGCTTGTATACCCTTGAGGTTGAGGTTGTAAGTGGTTCAAAAATTATTGCATCCACAAAACTTGTGTCGGAGACAAAATTATGGCACGTGAGATTGGGCCATGTCAGCAAAAAAGGCCTGGTCGAATTGGGGAAGCAGAACCTACTAGGAGGCGACAAAGTCGAAAAGTTGGAGTTTTGTGAATCTTGTGTATTTGGTAAATCCTGTAGGGCGAAGTTTAACAAAGGCAAGCAAAAAACACATGGATCCCTAGATTACATTCATGCTGATCTTTTGGGGCCTGCAAGGAATCTTTCATACTCAGGTGCAAGGTACTTTCTATCCATCGTTGATGACTATTCAAAAACGCTATGGGTATTCATCCAGAAGATGAAGGATGAAGCTTTTGAGAATTTCAAAAGTTGGAAGATTTTGGTCGAAACTCAAACTGGCAAAAAGGTTAAGAGATTGAGAACCGACAATGGCCTTGAGTTCTGTAATGAAGTGTTTGACAGTTACTGTGTTGAGTCTGAGATTGCAAGGCATAAGGCTATAGCAGGTACTCCTCAACAAAATGGCTTAGCTGAGAGATTCAATCGAACAATCCTTGAAAGGGATAGATGCATGTTGGTTAGTGCTAGATTGAAGAAGGTGTTTTGGGCGGAAGCTGTTTCAACAACAACTTACCGGATAAATAGATGTCTCTAAACTGCCTTGGAAATAAAGACTCCTGAAGAAGTTTGGTCGGGACATCCACCTAGTCTCGACAGACTAAGAATATTTGGTTGTGTGGCCTATACTCATATTAGTCAAGACAAGGTAGAACCTAGAGCTCTGAAATGCATGTTCATGGGATACCCTGAAGGAGTCAAAGCTTATAGGCTATGATTCCTAGAGCCAGGTCACAGGAGGTGTGTCACCAGTCGAGATGTAGTTTTCAATGAAGCAGAGATGGATTTCAAGAAAATTGATGATGTTGGCGAAGAGCTGGAATGAGGAGAAATTCCTGTTGAGGTGGAGCATGTTGATGCTGAATTATGTACCCTAGATAAAGTCGAAGAAGACGCAGAAGATGTTGTCGAAGATGAGGAAGCTGATAGTGACTACCTGCTAGCAAGAGACAGGTCGAGGAGAGTCATCAAGCCACCTCAGAGACTTGGGTATGCAGATCTTATAACTTATGCCTCAATCTCTGCAAGTGAGGTTCTAGATGAAGAACTTAGATACTATATAAAAGTTATGAGGAGTCGTAAGAAGAATGAATGGCTGAAGGTCATGGATAATGAGATGAATCCTCTTCATGATAAAAACACTTGAGAACTGATCAAGAAACCTGTTGGAGCCAGGTTAATCAGTTGTATATGGATTTTCAAAGTTAAGGAAGGAATTGAAGGAGTGGTGTCCAAGAGATACAAGGCAAGATTCGTTGCTAGGGGGTTCACTCAGAAAAAAGGTGTCGACCTTAATGTTATATTCTCTCCTGTTGTAAAGCACAAATCCATTTGAATGTTGCTTGCCGCAGTGGCACATTTCGACCTTGAACTGGAACATATGGATGTGAAGACTGCGTTCTTGTATGGTGATTTAGATGAAACAATCCTGATGAGGCAACCTGAAGGGTATGTCGAAAAAGGGAAGGAAGATTATGTGTGAAAGCTGAATAAATCGTTATATGGACTGAAACAATCTCCTCGATAGTGGAATAGGAGATTCGACAAGTTCATGGCATGTATAAGTTTCATTAGAAGTCAGTTCGACCATTGTGTTTACTTCAGATTTTGACCGGGTAATTCATTTGTTATTTTTTTGCTCTTTGTGGATGATATTCTAATAGCAAGCAACAATGTCGAAGATGTAATGAGGGTGAAGGCTAAACTCAATAAGGAGTTCGGCACGAAGGATTTGGGAGCTGCGTCCAGGATTCTTGGAATTGACATCCAGAGAGATAGAAAGCAGTCAAATATATACTTATCTCAAGAGGCATACCTATGGAGGGTTCTCGAAAAGTTTGGTATGTCAAATTCAAAGCCTGTTGTGACTTCGACAAACCCTCAATTCAAGCTTAGTATAGATCAGTGTCCCAACACTGATGTTGAAAGAACTTATATGAATAGCATTACATATGCTAATATAGTGGGTTCTTTGATGTATGTTATGGTATGTACTAGACCCGACATAGCATATGCAGCAAGTTTTGTAAGCAGGTACATGGCGAATCCTGAAAAGGCTCACTAGAAAGCATTGAAGTGGATTTTAAGGTACATAAATGAGTCTCTGAATAGAGTCCTAATTTATGGTGGAGCCTTGGGTGAAGATAGTAAGGCAGCAATCGAAGGATATGTCGACTCTGATTATGCAGGTTGTATGGATTCCAGAAAATCTATTTATGGATATGTGTTCACTATGTTTGGAACAACGATCAGTTGGAAAACAACACTTAAGAAGGTCGTTGCCTTATCAACCATTGAAGCAGAATATATTGCTCTAACTAAAGCTGTGAAGGAAGCATTGCGGCTTGAAGGTTTTGCAAAGGAGCTAAAACTTCAAGGTCGAGTTATCACTGTTAAATGTGATAGTCAAAGTGCAATACACCTGCCAAAGAATTCAGCCTATCATGAGCGAACCAAGCATATTGATGTGAGGCTACACTTTGTCAGAGAGGTAATCGAGCGTGGAGAAGTTCAAGTGCTAAAGGTTTTGACAGATCATAATGTTGTTGATATGATTACCAAGACGTTCCCAGTTGCAAGTTTTTCCACTGTATGTAGTTGATAAAGCTGCATGAAGAAAGCTAGTTTCTTGATGTTATAGAGTTAGATCCAAGGTGGAGATTTGTGAGATGTTGGATCGAACTCTAGTATGGATCGAACTCTGTCAGAGTAATGTGTGTTATAGTTGAAGTTTGTTCTAACATGCACTAGTCAATATTGCTAGGGTTGTTAGCATGTTAAATTGGGCATTGCTTGTAAGCCCAATTGTTTAAGTTAGCTTGTACCCTAAGTTAGCTTGTAATGGGTAATTGTTAAAAAGCCCATTATGTCAGTGTGCTATTTTTCTTATAAATAAGATGTTAGTTTATCAATCTTGATATAAGGAAAAATAGGAAGATAAAATCCTAATTTCAAGAGAGAGAGATTATTTTGTTATTCTTGTATACTTGTAATCTTGTTTCTAAGAGAAAGGAAAGAATAGCAGTTTATAACCAATCCTTGTTGTTCCTTGTTGTTTTACCTTATTTTCTTTGTTAACCCTAACCCTTGTGTGTTTCTTGATCATAAATAAACCGTTTATATTTTGTTTAAAGACATCCAATTCACAACTATATATATATATATATATATATATATATATATATATATATATATATATATATATATATATATATATATATATATATATATATATATATATATATATATATATATATATATATATATATATATATATATATATATATATATATATATATATATATATATATATATATATATATATATATATATATATATATATATATATATATATATATATATAGAGAGAGAGAGAGAGAGAGAGAGAGAGAGAGAGAGAGAGAGAGAGAGAGAGAGAGAGAGAGAATTTGTTAACTTACTTTATTTCTCAAATCTATTACAAATGTAACTAACTTTGGGTTTATATACATTAAACCAAATGAAACTCAAATCCAAATGAAAAAGCAAACTCAAATGTAACAATCATGAATTTGAATTACGTTACATTTAACATCATCCCTTAATTCAAATCAAGATTAAAAGTCAATAATTCCAATTCCATCCCTCAAATTGATGAAGTGTTCAGTTTTGATTACCTTGACCATCACATCTGCAAGTTACTTCTGAGTGTTGATGTGAACAACCTCAAGCATTCCATTATGAACTTGTTTGCGCAGAAAGTGATACTTTGTATCAATGTGCTTACTTCTTCCATGTGACACTAGATTCTTGGCAAGAACTATGGCGGATTTATTGTCTATCATCAACCTGATTGGTTTGATCACCTTGAACTTCAGTTCATGCAGCAAATTCATAAGCCAAATAGCCTAACACGCTGACAAAGCACCAACTGTGTATTATGCTTCACAAATTGACAATGCAACCATTAGTTGCTTCTTGGAGCACCATGAAATGGGAGCTCCTAGATACATAAACATGTATCTTGTAGTGTTTCTTCTGTATGCTCTATCACCACATCAGTCAGAGTCTGAATAACATATCAACTCAGCATCATCTGACAATCTAGATGGAAACATAATTCCATACCTCAGAGTCCCTTTTACATACCTTAGTATCTTGACTGCATCTTGGTAATGTGACCACTTTGGCTTACTCATAAAACAACTTACCATTCCAACTGCATAACATATGTCAAGCATGGTTTTACACAAATATCACAGATAGTCAACTAACTATTTGAAGGTTGTAGCATTTACATCCTCACTGTCATCATCAAAATCCAGCTTATAGTTTGTCTCAACAGGTGTGACTACTGACTTAAAATTCATCAGACCAAATCTCTTCAGCAACTAAAGTTCATACTTCAGCTGGTGCACAATGATTCCCTTATCAGAGTGTAAAATATCCATCCCTGAAAAACATACCATATTATATCAAAATCTCAAATCTCAAAATCTGTTACAAATGTTACTAAATTTGAATATATATACATTAACCAAATGAAACTCAAATGCAAATGCAGACTAAAATGCAACTTAAATGCAACAAACTTGAATTGCATGCATTACATTTAACATAAAATAGTTAACACCACATTCGCAACATCATAGATCAAACGCTTCCAAGTCAGCATCAAAACCACTTAGAACCATGCAACAATCACTGATAAAATATTGAATATGAGCATTATTTGTTGCATCCATTAATACGTCGTATTTGCTAAAACATTCTAAAACAAAGGAATTCAACAAAGCTTCTTCATGTTCCACGACTTCAATAAATGAGTTGATCGAGAGGCAAGCATCTGCAGCGAAGTTCACTATTGCACGCCAAACCTTAGTGTTATTTATATTCATATGTCATAACAGAAAAGAAAGGATATTATTCTATTTTATTTCCATACATTTTCTTTTCTTTATAAGATTAATATTTACCTATCGACTTTGTAAAATATTTTTACACATGTAATCAATTAAATCACATTGTTTTAATTTTGGTCAATACCCAATACACTTTGGTATAATTCGTTAAGAAACCATCTTGAAGAAGACTTAAGCTGAGGGTAATTGGATCATCACATAACACGACATGAAACAAACAAGTTTCACCACATAACACTACAATATTACCAAAGTGGAAATATATTATTCTTTCGCGAAAGCAAGGAAAATAAGTGTGTCAATACGACGAGGTAGAGTCCTTCTATTCTGGGATGTCACATAATCCTAAATTATTCAAAAAAGAAATTCATCACATCCTGACTATCAATGATTGAAGTGTAACTTCCACGAACATGAAAAAGGTTCGAGAATCACACAACGATATCTAAAACCAACTGGAAAAATGGGCGATGTTTTGAAAATGTAAATTACATGGTTAAAACAAACCAACCATATTGATGGTCAAAGAATTCCCATTGCAAGTGAAACAAGGTGCAAATAACATAGGTATGTTATTTCACTTTAAGGTACGCACACAAGTGTTCAAACCCCCGATTATAAGCTCAAGAAAGGAGGTAAATATGTGAAGGATCAAAAATATAAACTCGCCAAAGAGATGATGCTCAAACCCAGTGAAGGGAAATTGGAATCCATAATTTTTGAAAGTAACATTATACATGAGAAAGCTATAATCAAGATGCCGACCACATATACGGCCTTCGGGTGACAGGACAATAACAATCCATTGATCGTGTTTCCCAAGTGTGGCTAAAGATTAAATGAATGTATTATAGATTAATCATAATAAGGTGATTATGAGCCCAAATCCATAATATCCCTATAGCCTTATAATTTAGGAGGCACAATGAGACCGCCAAAAGGAATTCTAGAAACTCCAACCATGCTAATATCTCCATAGAATATGGTCAAATCATAATAACATATGACACATTATTTCTTCCCCATGCCCAACAAGGATGACTACCATATTAGCAGATTCTTCAAGTTTTAAAGGATTGCTAAAAGTGGGAAGAGAATGGACGATACCGTAAAAAGGCATCACCACTAAATAAAAGCATTTTTTGATCATTTCACGCCAACACTAAATAGATAATGTCACCATCAATAAACCCACTCACTAGATTGCAGAACATAAAGGAAATAAACTGGTAAAGAAGAAGGAGGGAAACATATCTTTAGGAAAAATGACAATAGTGGCAGGGAGTTAAAAGCAACAACAAACAAGTAATCAAGTTATAAGAAATAAGGAAACTTCAGAGGAAATATCCATAAACTAGAAAACACTAGAATAAGGGATTTGAAAAGAATAAGAGAGCGAAATAGGGTAGGAATCAAAGAACCCTTATTCATAGGAGGCCTTTTGAACTAAGTTCAAATATCAAAAGAAAAACTCAAAATTCAGAAAAATGAGAAACTATTAACCAAGGGTTGTGTGGCTTCACCAAAGATACATTTCCCATATTGTAATCACACAAAAATTCCCCATATCGTAATCACTGTGCCTTAGTTTGGGGAAAAAACATTGAATGTGTCCTCAACCTAGAAATTCTAGCATCATGCCCACTAACCAAATGGCGACATGAAGGGACACCAACAATATAGAGTATGTCAATAGAGATACCACAACTAGAAGATAAGACACAAGGGCATAGGATGACGGTCCCTCTACCAATAAATAAAGTATCGCCTAACTGGTTCACATAAATTTTTATTGAGTCGTTTGAAGAAGTAAACAAAGTAAAGTATGTTAGTACTGAGAGAAAAGTATAAATAAGCTAAATACTTACAGTTTCATGATAGGTCTGCTCACCAGGGATTCAAAACATACCATGATCCATTTTCATCGACCTTGACTTAGGGATTATTGTTTCAATATGGACCAAGGCGCGATACACTTTGGTCTAGTTTGTTGAAAGTCCATCTCGGGGATTTAAGCCAAAGGTCATCGGATCCATCCAATGAACAAAGCGAAATCCCTTATAAGACATGCAAGTTTGGTCGAGGTAGAAAGGTTGATGACCATGGCGTGACTATGCCCTAAAAACGTAGAATAAATTACCGATAAAGCATAGGACTATCATATATGAGTGTCAAGAGATATTAATGTCACTCTTCTAATGACATGTTCATTGCATCACTTCTTTAGAAAAATTGTCCACCAAGAATGTTTTAGAGGGACACATGATTAGAGCAATTAAAAGGAGTAATCCATTATATCAAAATATATATAATCCTCTATATTTTTTTCTCTAGCACAATTATCTAAATAATTATACTATAAAATATTTAACAGATGGTCAATCAAAAAATGCACATTATTTTATCTCTAAAAGCTTCTTATTTTCTATCATCACTAATTTGAACTAAGGGTGTTTATGGTTCATGAATTGCATTGAACCGAACCATATTTATGGTTTGATTCAGTTTGTAATAACTACATCAATAAAAATTAAGTTAACTGCTAAAATGGTTTCAATCTAATTTAAAACTAATTTAGAACTAGTTTATATTTATAATCAATTTACAATTCTGAATCAATTATATATTTTGAATTCTTTTAAAACCAAATATTTTAATTTCATAAAAATTTTATAAAATTTATATTTAAAAAAATATTCTTCAAAATATATATATATATTAAAAAATATGAATTTTATAAAAAAAATATTTTCAATTTTTTTCCTTCATATTTTGTATTTTCAAAATAAAAATCTTGTTTTTCCGAAAAAGAACTTGATTTTTTTTCATATTTTCAAAAAAAAACTCTATTTTCACATTTCCAAAAAAAAATTGATCTAATCGATTTTTTTGTATTTTCAAAAAAAACTTGAATTTCTATATTTCTGAAAAAAAATCTCGATTTTTTGGTATTTCCGAAAATACTCAACTTTTTCATATTTTCAAAAGAACTTGATTTTTTCATATTTTTGGAAAAAAAAAATCGATTTTTTCTATTTCCAAAAAGACTCTATTTTTTGCATTTCAGAAGAAAAAAAATTTGATTTTTGTTTTTCCAAAAAAATGTCAATTTTCTGTATTTCCAAAAAATCTCGATTTTTTATATTTTTGAAAAAACTCAACTTTTTCATATTTTCGGAAAAAAACAAACAATTTTTTCATATTTCCCGAAAAACTCGATTTTTTCATATTTTTGAAAAAACTCTATTTTATCATATTTCTAAAAACTTGACTTTTTCATATTTCCGAAAAAACTCGACTTTTTCATATATCCCTAAAAACTCGACTTTTTTATATTTCCGAAAAAACTCGATTTTTTCATATTTCCGAAAAAACTCGAGTTTTTCATATTTTCGAAAAAAACTCTATTTTTAAATATTTTCAAAAAAAACTCAAATTTTTCATATTTAAAAAAAAAACGACTTTTTCATATTTCCAAAAAAACTCGATTTTTTTTATATTTTTTGAAAAAAAACTCGATTTTTTATATCTTCGAAAAAACTCAATATTTTCATATTTCCGAAAAACCTCGACTTTTTCATATTTCCGAAAAAACTCGACTTTTTCATATTTTTGAAAAAAACTCAATTTTTTTCATACTATAACAAAACTCGACTTTTTCATATTTTTGAAAAAAACTCAACTTTTTTATATTTCCGAAAAAAATCGACTTTTTCATATTTATGAAAAAAATCGACTTTTTTCATATCTCCGAAAATACTCAATTTTTTCATATTTCTGAAAAACCGTGCATTTTTCATATTTCAGAAAAACTTCACTTTTTCATATTTCTGAAAAAACCCGACTTTTTCATATTTTCGAAAAAACTTGATTTTTTTATATTTCCTAAAAAATTCGATTTTTTCATATTTCCGAAAAGTCTCTTCTTTTTCATATTTATGAAAAAACTCGACTTTTTCATTTTCGAAATAACTCAATTTTTTATATTTCCGAAAAAAAGATATAGAATTCTGATCTTATCTGATCAGAAGGGAATCGGTTACCTGCCACACGTCGTTGATCTGAAGGTTGTTCACCAGAAGTAAGGAGGAGGATGAAGTGTACTTGCAAGACACTCTGATGCCAAAGTAAGTAATGAACCAGAGTGGGAGCAATTACAGAAGGGAAATAGAGAATTGAATACCTGACCCTCTAGTGAAGAGAGAGTATTTATAGAGAGACCCCAGCGCAGGGTCAATAGTCACTTGTGTTGGGCTGGATTGTCGGGCCCAACCCAGGTGACTGCTAGGGCTTATGTGGCGTAGTGAAGACCAGCACGTGGTCTTCGCCCTAGTTCAACCGTCCCGTGATCTCCGGAAGGTGGGCTGACTAGCTCTTTCGGAGGTGGGTAGTTGGCTGATGACGTATCCCCGCAGAGGAGAGCACGTGGACAACGTGTGGTTCTGCCCGACAGAGGGAGGTTGCCTGCCCGACGTGTCTAGAGTCGTGCCCGACACTGGGGTTTTTGGGCCTTATTGGCCCTTCCCCTAATAGTATTGGGCTGTGCCTGCCCGACGGATGGACAGGTCTGAGCCCAGTCCAAAACAAATTCTTTTCCGTATTTTTGTAAAAAATGGATGTTTCAAAATTTTTAGAATTTTTTTATTTTATTTTTGAAAGAAAATTTTATTTTTAATTGTTTTTACTCTCAAAATATTTTATATTTTTATTAAAAATTAATTAATTAATATAATTAAAGTTGTTTCTGAACCGATTTTAAATTAAATTTACATTATTTAAATTTAATAATTTAGTTCATTAACTATATAAATAATTAATTTTTTTATAATGCAATACAAATCAATATAAACATACAGTTAATCATATTTTTTATTATCCTAAGATACTCTTTATAAAGTATTTATCAACATATATACATTAAAATCTTCAACAAAAATTAAACATAGCTCAGTTTACGCAGTATTTATGAATCAGAAAAATCTACATGTCAAATAGATATTTATTAAAAATATTTAGAATTAATCTAAAAACTAGTATCATCGATTGATTTGATTGTATTCATGTGACACAAACACATAAATGTTATTAGTATCATCTATGTCAATTATTTTATTAAAAAAACAATTATATTTTATTGATATTGATATTATTAATTTAAAATATTAAAAAAATATTATAAACTACACGTTTATAATGAGATAGATTAAGTATTGAGAAGATTCTAAACAAAGTAAAGTTAAAATGCACAATTATACTATTAAAAATGAAAATGTATTTGTTTGAGTTTTCAACCAAATACATTTTTTGAGTTTTGTTAAGTTCTTTGAATCCTCCGTTCTCCCAATGAGCGAGTGATTGGCTATTCCTGAGTTCCAATCAAACTCAGAATTCGCCAAATTCCTTCGCTTAATTCTTCTAATCCAATTCCCATAACCAACAACAAACTGAAAATTGAAAAAAAAAAAACTTATAGACATGGCAATTTGGGTATTTGGTTATGGTTCTTTGATCTCAAAAGCTGGGTTTAACTACGATGAACGTCTCGTTGGTTTCATCAAAGATTACCGACGTGTCTTCTACCAAGGTATATCAATTTTTTTCTCACTCTTTACGTATTCAATTTTTTTTTCTTTAATGGCGTTTTCACTTTTAGGTTCTACTGACCATAGAGGAACCCCTGAATTCCCTGGAAGAACAGTCACATTGGAGCCTGCTGAAGGAGAAATTTGTGTAAGTCTTTTTATTCAACTTCCATAATTCATCACTTGACTTGCTTAAATGTAATTTGGAAAACAAAATAATGAATAAATTGAACGTAATCACATGTGTCTGTGTCTAACACTGACACATGTTAGACAATGTGACACTCAAAATAGTGAGTTTTAGTTAGTCTTTTAAGGATATCAAAATAAAGTTAAGTTGGTAGCTGAATAGGAACATCTAGTGTAGGGGCGCGGGTTTGAATCTGCGATATCCTAGTTGTTCATCTTTAATAATGGGAACTCCAGCCACTAAGCTACATAACAAAAATAAAATAGAGTTTATTCTGTTTTGTTATTGTAAAGGTAGAATTGCATTTCATCTTTTGTTCATTCCTGCTTCCACTAAGCTACATTGCTTTTTAAGTATTTTTTGTTTTTAGCTTTTGATTATTTTGTGAATTTTTCTTGTAATATAATTTTCCATTCTTTTGTGAGTCATTCATTTTGAATGTGATCAATATTTGAAATGATTCTCTGCTTTGCAAGGAGATAGTGGGGAGCTGCTTATAAGATCTCAAAGAAAGAAGATCAAGAAATTGCGTTAACGGTAAGTTTGTTAAATGTGTTTACATCTAATACATTTGTTTGCTTTAACTAGAGTTTGAACTTTTGACCTAGAATTGGTTCAACAGAATTGGTTAGTCTAGAAATCAACACTTCACTGCCAAGTCCCAAGAGGCTTTCTATTTTTCTATCTTTCTTCATCAAATTTCACAATTGTCTTGTATTTGTATGTAATTACTGCACAGTATCTGGAAGTGAGGGAGAAGCAATATGACCGGAAGGAATATGTGGATTTTTTCACTGTAAGTGTCATAGGATAAGATATTTTAAGGAAAATGAGTTGCAGCATTTTGTTCTTCTCTGTAATAGTAGTTCTTCCACTAACGAAGGTTGGCATCTACTGATTTTTTTTCAGGAGCTTAATGCGACAACGCCAGCCATTTCTGGGGCATTGGTGTAAGTGAAAGAAACAACATTACAACTTTTTCACTTTTTGCATGTGTTGCTCATGACTAATTAGATCTCCACAGATATATAGCATCCCCAAACAAGAATGTTAATGTCAATTATTTAGGTCCTGCATCTGTTGAAGAAATTGCAAGGTATTTATCTTCCACCCCAAGTATTGTTAATTACTAGTGTCATTTTGTTGCATAAACTTAACCTTTACTTGTGTATTCATTATTATATAATTGCCATTGTTTGGAGATCCTGGCTTCGGAAGATTTATGAGTTAATCTCTTATACGCTGTTATTGTTTAACTAGCATGATACTGAAAATTGAAAAGGTGATAATTAGTTTGTTTTGAATAGTTAGTGTTACAATACATGACTGAAGAGACCGCTTCTCAAAGTCATGGGCAAATTCTACGGTGGACGGTGGTTTCACCTTGGATAAGTACTTGACAATCATCTGAAACTCTAACAATGACTCCCGTTGGCTTCCCAAAGATGGAAGTATACGGATCTACCCGTTGTAACATCTATGATAGTAACCTGATTTTTGTTTTTCATACTACAGGCAAATAGTTCAAGCTGAAGGTCCTTCTGGACCTAATAGAGAGTATCTTTTCCTACTTGAAAAGGCTCTCCTTCAAATAGGTGAGAATCTTCAACTCGAGTTTCACTTTCACTGGTCATCTTAATTATTCTCTTTGAAATTGTTTTGTATTGATCATCTCTTAAGGTTCCGAGGACAAGCATGTTATTGATCTCGCAAATGAAGTCAGGCGAATTATTTCAGAAGAACACTGAATGCTTCAGTGTTGTTAGCACCAGATATTCTGAGACTTTTGAGCAGACCCTTTATTTGTAATCCATTGGAAACTTCAATTCTTTCAAGAATGTTATTGAAGGATACTATTTATCTTTAGTTTAGTTATGCCTATAAATATATCTTCTAATGTAATAATATGTTGTTTCTGTCTTGGATATGAACAGCTGAGTAGAAGTGGAATCAAACATACACCAATGTTAGAGTAGAAATAGCTCAGTGATTACTCTTGTTGGTCCTAATTACAAAAACAAGAATCAATTCTTAAGAGTTCATTATTGGAACTCGTTTGAAACCTAAATGATCTTCCTTGATATATTTTCTATTTCTGAAAAAATTAGAGGAAACATTTTTGTACTTGTGTATTACTTCAGGTCCTTTTTACTCTTATTTACATATTTAATAAAATTAATGAATATGATTACATTTGATGTGATAGATTATTTCCTAGGTTCAATGTGAGTGTGACACGGTAGTAAATTGATTTGTGTATTAAAGTATGGTGGTTGATAGTTTAAAAGCTCGAGTCAATAGTTGATCTCCTCCGATTATTTTAACATCAGAAATTTATTTATTTATTTTTAATTTCTTCTATTTGAAATAATTTTTGTATATTTAATAATTTGATAATCAAAACTTTACTTTTTAAAAATAAATAAATAGAATAACACAGATTTTAACGTGTCATTTTTTTTTAATAATATGCATACAATTATGATTGAATTGAATTAATAAATACAATAATCAATTTAAAATGTATTTGATTTAGAAAATTGTAAAGTTCGGTTTGTTATTAGAATTTATAATATAAGAAAATTTGATGTTGTAAAAAAGTCTCTTGTTTTTTTCGTATAAATTTGCCACCTCACTAAAATGAGGGTAATTTTGATCCAAATATTACTTTTTGTAACTAATGATGTCGTTCTATTCCAAGTTTCAACTACATATTTATTGTATTATGCATTTAAACAAAATTTTACTTTATATCTTAGGACTCTTTTCTTTCTTCCAAACACCCCCCCCCCCCCTCCCCTCTCTCTCTATATATATATTTGTTCTTCCTCTTTTACAGATCGTAATGATGATCTTTCAAAAAATAAATTTAGATCTGTTATCAACAATATTGCTTTCGAAGCTCTAAATAAAGTGATTGCATATTTTTTGATTTTGTATAGATTCGTATAAATCTGCTCTAACGTTTTGATTTTTAGGTTTATTGTTTTATCTTTTTTAGTTTTCCACTTAGCTATACTTGCTCTGGCGATGTTGTTCTTATGGTCAAATGCATCTAGTTTCATCAACAAGTAAGTTGCTTTTACTGTGATTCAATTTGGGGTTTTGATGTATTTCCTTTTCTGTTAGTTGATTGCATTTTCATGTTTTTGATTTTTATTAGGATTTTGATTTTGATTGAAGGGCTGACAAGTATGTTGTAGTTGGGTTTCTCTGATGCTGTTATATTCTGATTCATAATTTTATTTTTTTAGGGTTTATTAGTAGACATTACCGGAAGGAATGCTTTATGTTTTTTTAGGGTTTCCTGTATTAGGTAATATGAAATATGTATTTAACTTTTCTACATTACTTAAGGTTTTGTTTCTGTTATATTTTCACAGATATTTGGGCGAGCTGTGAGACCACAGTTTGATAAAAGTGATAAATGTATCATATGTGAGGGCAAGGTGCCTTAGCCTTATTTTAATGATGTCAAAACGTGTAGTAGCTCGTACGTTGTAATTTGGACGATGTCATCGCATGTTAGTTTATATTCATGCTTTACAATGCACAAAATAGTCTAAAATCATGTGTCTATACATATAAGAGCATGTCATATATGTTTTGTGCGTATTTGATCTTATTAGGAAACTTAGGATTGCATAAACATAGGTTAGGTAGATCAAAACATGAGCAAAAACTCATTTTGAGAGTTTAAGGTGGTTGACTCGACTCAAAGCCCTGCTTAGATCGACTTATAAAAGTTAATTTTCATTCATTTGCTCTCGGGTATGCGCACGCCGACCCTTGGATCGACTCATACTGTAAGAATTTATATTTGCCTATTTTAAGCAAGCTTGTGTCGACGCATGGCACTATTCTGGTCGATGCATAGCTTATATTTTTGCATAGTTTTGCTCTCGAGTCTGCTTAGGTCGACCCCCCTTTAGCATAGGTCGGTCGTTCGCTGACTTATGCATTTTTTTCTGATATGTTATGGTTTGAAATGTTGTTATTTTTTGTTAGTTGGTCAAGACATCATATATATTCATTTTGTCTCATCATTTCTACATACAACAAGAAAAATGAAAGATATACACTGAATTGTTCTCATCATCTCCATCCTCATTCTTGCATTTTCTCAACAATTACGCATAACAATTTTTGTTGATCTTTTGCATCATTGAGGTGATAAAATCCAAACGTAGAATTGTGTATCTCATTTTGGGTTGAGATTTTGGTGGGTTTTTCTTGAATAAAACTGTTAGAGTTTTGTCCTCCAAGATCTTAAGGATTTGGGGGTTTTTGCACAAATGTTTGCTTCAAAGATTCAGTCAAGTGAAGGGGATTGAAGAATGGCGGGTTCGTTCAATCAAGTAGCGTTAACCGGAGGATTGTGTAAGGAATATTTGGGTTTGAACGGTGTGTGATCAAAATCAGTCGAGTGAAAGGTTTGAAGACTGGTGGGGTTGTTCAAATAAATAGAGGTAACCGGAGGTTTGTTCAACACGCTCGAGGCACTTGATTTGACTTGAATCAAGGGGAGAGAAGACATAATATCAACATCAATACCTAAGTTTAAGTGCGTGGTGACTATTGATTTTCTTGTATAAACTTTTGCAATAAGATAATGCATATCTCAATTATAGTTTTAGAATTGGGGGCAGACGTACCCTAAGCGAGGATGAAAGGGGAACTGCTTAAACAAATCTGGTGTTGTTCTCTCTTTCTCTATCTCTTTATTTTGGAATTGTTAACGTTTGTGTAATATTAATTGATCGATAAAATTCCGCTGTAGTGTAGTGCTGAAAATATGATTTGAAAATTCATTACAATCACGTGGATTGTAGTTGCAAAAATTATGAACTTACATTATATAAGAAACAATACTTGGAGTGTTTTGCACACCAAGTATTCGATGACAAACTAGCATATTAGTTCACACCATTCTGAAAATAGTTTTTGCTGTTTGTTTTTATGCATCAAAATATTTCTATTGACAATATTCTTCTGTGTTTTAGGTGATGACGGATATTTTGTTAGCAGTTTTGTTACAATAAGTCAATCATAAATATTTTGTTTTGAGTTTTTTTTACTTCGATGAAGAAATTCAACTGATTGAAATAATTTGCTGCAGAGTTCATTCTAACTTTTTTACTTCTAGAATTTGTTGAACTTATCGCAGACCCTTTAGTGCACGAACAAAGTATCAATTGGATAGTGTACTTGCTTTATTAATTTAGCTTCTCCTTCGTCCAGTAGTCTAATGTGCTTTCTTTTTTCAACCATGTAGAATCACACCATTTGTACAAATAACTTTTTGCAGCAAGAAAGAGATTTATTAAATCCAAGCTTCAATCTTTGGATCAGCAGTATTTTGGAATCGATTCTTATCTCAAACACTTAAGGTATGTCAAGGAGAAAATATCAGATACTTAATGATATTTTTATTGATTCAAATATTTTTATAAATATTATCAATACAAAAATAATTTTATATATGATAAAAAAATTACTATTTATTCAAATATTTTTATAAATAGTGTCAAAATAATATTAATATTTATACACGGAAAAAAAATATATTGTTGATTAAAATATTTTTATATAGAGGAGAAACTATTAATGTTATAAACAGAAACAACTTTACTATTGATTCAAATATTGTTATAAAATTGTCAACAACAAAAAAAATTGATTCAAATATTTTTATATACGAGAACAACTTTACTATTGATTCAAATATTTTTATAAATAGTGTCAAAACAAAAATAATATTTATATATGAAAAAAAATACATTGTTGATTAAAATATTTTTATATACGAAAAAAATACAAATGTTATATACGGGAGCACCTTTATTATTGATTCAAATATTGAATAATAGAAATTTGTCAACCATATTTTTCAAATATGTGACAAAGATTAAGGGAACTTATTAAAAAAGATTGAGTGTATATTTTAAAATTGTTTTCTCTCATATAAAATCATTGTCTTATTTGTAAAAAAATCTAAAACGACTGATTTATCTAAAATAAATTTCAATAGTTTTTATTTTTAATCATGTTATTCATAATACTATTGTTTACCTTTCATATTCTACATTTATTACTATTTCAACTTAAATTTACTATTATTCTTTTAAAAAAAATAAACTTCCAATTTTTATAACTTGCAAACAAATACGCGTCCAAAACCACATCTCACCCAAAAACGTACACCTTGTGCGTAGGTACGAGTTTCTTACTAGTTATTTTAAAAAACATATTCAAATATTTATTATTTTAAAAGAAAATAGAAAATGCAGTGTAAAATAATTTTATAATGACAATTAATGATCGCATGTGTATTTTGTCTTTCCTCTAATTTTTTCAAGAAGTTATTTCAATCTAATGATCAATGTGATTGATATAGCCTCTTACTTCATATTCATTACATTCCTTAAACTCCAGAGATTCTTCATAATACTCTTCTATAACCAGTATCCAAAAGGGAAGTTAATGGTGCTATTTACTGTGTCTCTGTACAAAGTACTAGTTTATGATGCATTTCAACTCATTTTCTTTACTACATATTGGCATATTATAGGAGATGATGTTTGAAAATTGGTGTCTGGTGTTTTTTCTTTTGGTCGCATCCCTAGTGATCATCTCGAGACCCTTATCATTCATATCATAAAATTGACGAATTTCAAAGTCTCTTTGATTTTATACCCAATAGTCCATATAATGTTCTCCTTAAACTTGTCTCAAAGTTCTTGGTTCAGCATATTAGACCGCATTTGGAAACTCTAATTAGCCCTCTTTAAAGTAGTTTTATCCCTAAAATCGAGGCACTGCAGATAATGCTTTTATACCTCAAGAAATTGTTCATTACATGCATACCAATAAGGGAAAATTAGGTTTTATTATGTATAAGATTGATTTTGAGAAGACATTTGATAGTGTGAATTGGAATTTTTGGAAAATCACTCTAGTAGAATTTGAATTTCCAATGTTAACAATTGATCAAATTATGAGTTGCATCACCTCCTCATCCCTGTCTCTTAAGTGGAATGATGAGAAGCTTGATAATTTTGCTCCTACTCGTTGTATGCGACAAGGTGACTCTATGTCTCTTTACTTATTGATGCTTTGTATGGAAAAATTGACCCTTTCTCATTGAGGCAAAAATAGAATCGAATAAATGGATCCTCATACGCATCTCTATCAATGGACCGACTATTTCTCATATATTCTTTGTAGATGGTTGTATACTCTTTACAAGAGCAAAAACTTCTCATGTTAGACTAGCTAATGAGGTGCTTTAAGATTTTTGCGAAACCTTTGGTATGAAGATTAATGTTTGAATGCTCTAAGATTTGACTAAATTTTTGTAAAATATAATGTTGAACAAGATGTTCTAATATTAAGAAATTTGTAAAGAACAACATGTCAGGAAGGATGTCCTATCTCGAGGACTCAACATCTTGGTCTGATACAGCAGGTTTGTTGCAGATCTGTTCCAAGATTTAAGGCGCAATCAGAACATGGATCAAGGAATGATTGGACAGACGAAGCCCGTGGACAGCTGAAGATTATAAAAGGAAGACCAAGATCTAGGGTAAGTCACTAGTCCTTGTTAATACTTTTGTAAAGAAAAAAAAGGGTTTAAGGTTTTGAGTGTCGTGTGCTTTTCTTGTATTATAAGTCACCCTTTGTATCGGTTTGATACATTGTGGTAGACATAGTTTTTCATATTCAGAAACATGTAGGTAATGAATTGTATATTGTTTTTGGATGAAGCTTTTAAGCAAATTCAAGTATTAGTGTTAGTCAAGAGTATTGACTGAATATTATGTTGAAAGAGTTGTCTTTCAATTGAACAATTTGAAACACTCACCGGAGGTTGTGACTGTTAGATATCATTGAGGTGATTTAGAAATTGAGAAGGGTTTCTCTTATCTAGATGGGTTTCTAGGTAGAAGTTGCACTGGGTAGGGAATTAAGTGATAACTTACTGAAGGTTGTATACTTAGAATTAATACTACTGATAGTGAATTCATTCCTGGATGGTAGCCTCTAGATGTAGGTGTTGTTGTACACCGAACTTGGTCATCATATCTTGGTGTTATTTATCATTTTGCTATGTATAATTCAAACTATTCTTATGCTCTAAAATATATGTCTTAACAGATACTGAAACATCTGTCATGACACCGTTATGACTTTGAGATATCAGAATATTCTTGTTTTGTCCTTGCTTAGTAAAGCAGAGATCGATGTCGCAACATCTCTTAGGACATTTGAGATCTGCATACCAGAATTTTAATTGGTAACAAAGTAGGCATCATGTTCTGTTTCTGGATGAGTTCTAGGGAAGATACTTTATGGTCTTTTAAACAAGGAAGGAAATTGTATGATCAGACCATCCATTATTGTTGTGTTCAAGGGGATTGGAAGCTAGGATGATAGCTTTTTGAATTCAGCCTGACAACTACTGATGGTTAACATCTTACCTGGCGCTTGATGAAGATGGTGTCAACCTCTATAGATGTTCAAGCCATCACTAGTTGAGAGTAATATAAAGGAAGAACATTGTGATCTAGCTTCCACTTAAGGGTCTTCCTATGTTGCTTGGGAGATAGTTTCAACCAGTTACCATGAAGGGTAATAGGAGGAAAAAGGTTGAGTTGAGGTCTTATTTATCAAATTCATGATCTATTGATTTGGTAAACACTCTATGTCACGTTTAAAGTAGCCCAAGATACTTGAGTTTTCTCTCAAGTCCACTCATAAAGGCACTTCTGAATGTGTTTGATAAATAGAGTTCAGAAGAGAAGATGGTCAAGAAGAAGATCCACGGGTACTTATTTAAGAAGCGTAACATGAGAATGTCATACCATTGAAGAAAGACAGGAGCAATTTATTTTTGCTCCCAACTCTATAAGAGATTGTCTATGTTTGAGGATTCCCTATCAGAATTCTTGGAAGGCAGACTATTCTGGAATAGAAAAGAATGAAGGGTATGGTTGTTCAAATGTCATCCCAGTTGTACTGATATTCAGCTAGGCTAGAACTAAAATAAAAGCTTATCAATGTCAAAGCATTCTTATAAGTGTGAAGAAATGGGATCTTTGTGGAGAAATGTTCCCTACTAATCTCAAGAGCAACTACATGAGGTTTCTAACTCTTGGAAAGTGATCATGATTATCCAAGGATATTACTGGTTTTTCTGAAGATGGTCTTCTAAGGAAAGATTTATGCTTTGAAGATTTCTTCCTAGGTTGTGCTGGATGTCTTATTCCTGATCTTGTAGCTAGAGTAAGGAGGGGTGTCAACCTGAAGAAATAAGAGTCTGTAAGGAATGAACAATTACAAAGGGCTTATCTAGTGAAGAGGTTTTTGGAAGATTCAAGAGGATAATGTCTCAACATTGTAATCATCATCGGGACTCTCTAGCTAAAGCGGAGTCTAATGACATTTGGTGACTGAAGAATACAGAATTGGGATTTAAAATCAACTGTTATTTGTGGTCTTAGCAAGTATTTAATTGATTATCCTTTTGCTTGGTGTTCAAGAAATATGATTCCAAAATGTTACACCAGAAGGTGCAACTTCAGACAATTGCAAGAGCTCAAAAACCTATTCTATGTATTTGATGTATCTTGAAGAATGGATACATTCAGTATCATCAATAAAGTTCTCAAAAGGTCCTTATCTTATTGATCAGTGCATTTTGATGCACGTTCTTCCATGTTTGTACTCAAACATTTCTTTGATTTGTTTTATTTATTTTTATGTTTTAAGGTGTTTTTATATTTTATTTTATTTTTGCATTTATTTGTTTTTCGTATTTATTTTTCAGCTTTTGCGAGAAAAATCATAACTGGAGTTCCGGGAATCCGTTTGAGGCGTTCTAAAAATCCTCGGAAAGCTAAGAGAGAGATCTACGACTTTTGTGTTGGAGTCGAAGTCAGATTCGGAGCGCAAAATTCCAGAATTTCGTTTGAAGTTACAGCATTAGAATTTTATTTTAGTGTTGGGTCATGTATTGGGCCTGGGTTATATTTTCGGCCCAGTTGGGTTTTGAACCGGATCCATTGTTTGCCTTTTTAAGGAGAACTCGTGTTACTGTCCACAGGAGTTACGATTCACAAAAATAATATTGTGGAGCTTTTTACGAATTCTATGGAGAACTAAGCACTCTGAGTCGGTCTACCGTAATTCAGGTTCCAACACTTGAGATTATTATAATATTATTATTTGTTTAATTCCGTTCAATGATTTTATACTCTTGTATGCTTAATTCAATTGTATGAAATATATTGATTTAATTTGGTTGATTGTATGATCCTAGCATAGACACTTTTACGTTTGCTTAATTCGTTTTTGTGTCTGAATAATCATGTTTGCTTAATTCATGAAGCTTTTTATCGTTTGCTTAATTCGGACAATAGGATCATATATCTTGCAATCCTTATCGCGCTTTCCATTGAGCTTGTATCCAAATAGGAATGAACGCGTAGAATATTAGTATTATAACAATCGATGATAGTAGGAACCGAATTGGTAGATTGACTTATTTCATAATCACTTTTTCAAAACAACTTATTTTCATAATCAATTATTTTAAGCGCTTTTTCTGAATCAGAAACCAAACCAACCAACCCCCCCCCCCCATTTCGATTTCGGTATAATAATCACAAACAAGAATCCTTGAGACGATATCCGAGTTTAATTGTCGCTGTATTACGTTTTTAAAAAATTACTCGTTTTGATTCGCGCGCGACAGCGAATCAAATTGGCGCCGTTGTCGGGGATTCTTGTCGTTATTAATCAATTTTAGAGTCATAGGGTTAGTTTCCTCAAGTCTAGACCTTAGTTTCCTCGCGGTTTCGTCGAATTCGCGTTTTAGAGTCCAAATCGTAAAAAATCGGTTTTTTTGAAAATTGCTTCCGAATCGAATTCTGTTATGAGCACTTGAAGCAGGAAAATTCTAGAAACGTTTGTCCCTTACTACGATGTAGTTACGGGAGGTGTGCTTTCAAATCGCCAAAAAACCGTTGTTTCTATTTTTAATGATTTATTTACTGTTTTCATAGAGTCGGAAAAAATCGAAAAAATTCTCAAAATTCTATTTTTAAGTCATTAGATTAATTTCGGTGTCAGTTTATTTTTCTGAAGTTTTTTTGATCGATTTCTTTCTTTGTGCTTGTTTTTGAATTTTAGGGACATTGTTGGCATTTTGAACATTGTTGCTGCATTGCTGTGCATTAGTCCTGGCAACTAGGTCATCTTGTTCTGAACTCGTTGTTTTTGATCTTGAAGTAGAGAGAACTTTGCACACACGACGTAGAGCAGTCCAGGTTGCCACTAGCTCACCACCCCACCACTGATTTTGAAATGGCTGACAATAGAACTTTAAGGCAATTAGTCGCGCCTGATGTAAATTATAACGGTTTATGTATTGAGTATGTTGCTGATGCTGTTCCTTTTGAGTTAAAATTGGGTTTAATCCATTTGTTGCCCAAGTTTAGTGGTCTTGCAGGTGAAGATCCTCACAAACATCTGAAAGAATTTCAAGTGGTGTGTTCTACGCCATTGAAGCCTGAAGGGATCACTAAAGATCATGTCAAACTTCGAGCTTTTCCTTTTTCATTGTAGGGTGCAGCAAAGGATTGGATATATTCCCTCGAGCCAAATTCAATTGCAAACTGGAATGCTCTGAAAAAAGTGTTCCTAGAGAGATACTTCCCTGCCTCCAGAGCTGCCTCGATAAGAAAAGAGATTTGTGGTATTAGACAGGGTAATGAGTCATTGATCGAGTATTGGGAGAGATTCAAGCATTTGGTATCCAGCTGCCCTCAGCACGAGATCACCGAGCAACTACTCTTCCAGTACTTTTACGAAGGTTTGTTACCGTTGGATAGGAACATTCTTGATGCTGCTAGCGGTGGAGCTCTTGTTGATAAGACTTCAGCTGCTGCCAAGGCTCTAATTGAGAACATGTCACTAAATTCCCAACAGTTCACAACAAGAAATAATTCTGTCAAAGTAAATGGTGTGAACGAAATTCATGTTTCCTCTCATGTGTCTCACTCCGACAAAGCCTTCGAAAACAGAATGAGTGAGCTGAAAGACTTAGTGCAACAACTGATAGTGGTAGGTAAGACACAAGCAGCCCATCAAACCCAATCACCGAGGTTATGTGGTATTTGCACTTCTTCTGATCATCCTACTGATACATGTCCTGTTCTGCAAGATGATAAGCCTACTGAATTACCTCCAGCTTACGCTGCAGCCCTTTATAATCAAAGTAACAACCAAAACCGGTACAACAACATTCCTGACCTGTCCACTAATAAGTACCACCCGAATTGGAGGAACCATCCCAACCTCCGATATAGAAACCCACAAACCAGCCAGCAACCTAACCCACCTCAAGCGGTTGCTGCCCCTGCACCTTCCGAACCTTCTTTAGAGGAACTTGTTAAACAAATGGCTGTCAACAACCTTCAGTTCCAACAAAGAACCGATGCTAGCATCCAAAACTTGAACACGCAGATGGGACAACTTGCTACTCAAATGAATAACATGCAAGCCCAAGGGTCGAACCAACTTCCAGCCCAAACAATTGTCAACCCAAAGGGTCCTAATGCTAATGTGAGTGCCATCGCTTTAAGATCCAGAAAAGTTACAGAGCCAACCCCTGAAAAAAATAAAAAAATCATTGAGGTAACTTCTGAACTTTCTCCTTCTGAACCTCACCCAGCTGTATTTTCTTCTCCTTCTTCTGTTGTGGTCGAGACTGAAAAAAAATAAAGAAAAAGAATATGTACCACCAGTCCCCTTCCCACATAGAGTTCTGAAAAATAAAAAAATTGAGGATGAAGACAAAGAGAGAGAGAGAGAGATTTTGGAAGTGTTCAAAAAAGTGGCGGTGAACATTCCGCTTCTTGATGTGATTAAGCAAGTTCCTAAGTATGCGAAGTTTTCTGAAAGATTTGTGTACAAACAAGAGGAGAATGAAGGGAAGTGAGAGAGTCAACTTGGGAAGAAATATTTCCTCCTTCATTCAGCCCAAGCCTTCATCTGAAAAATTTACCGGTGAAGAAAATGTTTCAGCCCTCACTACTCCGGTCTTGCCACCAAAGTGCAAGGACCCGGGAACTTTTGTTACTCCTTGTATCATCGGGAATAGTAAATTTGATGATTGCATGCTTGATTTAGGAGCGAGCATTAATGTTATGCCTACTTCTGTTTATAATAATCTTTGTCTTGGTCCTTTGCAGCCTATAGGTTTAATCATTCAGTTGGCGAACAGGAGCAACACTCGCCCTGCCGGCATAATCGAAGATGTCCTTGTTCAAGTTAACGATTTGATTTTTCCTGCAGATTTTTACATTCTTGACATGGAAGGAGAAACAAAGTCCAGCAAAGCTCCCATCATTTTCGGAAGACCGTTCATGAAAACGGGAAAAACTAAAATTGATGTTGATGATGGAAGCATGTCCATGGAGTTTGGTGACATTGTCGCAAAATTCAACATTTTTGATGCCATGAAACATCCATTGGAGGAGCATTTTGTTTTTCATATTGGATTGATATCTGAGCTGGTTGAGGACACTTGTTCTGAATTATTTTCACTTGATTTTCCGTCTCTTTCTGGTTTTGATGATGTTTATTCATGCTCTGATTGTACTGACACTAACCTTTGTGTTGTGTGTGCTGAGATTGATGCTTCCTTGCAGGCTGATATATTTCCTACAGGTGAAGCTGTAGTCGATGAAGTTGTTTTTACAGCTGATGCTCTTGACATTCCTGCTGCCCCGACCATCCCATCTACCGAGCAGCCCCGTCCTTAGAGCTAAAAGAGCTCCCTGAGAACCTGAAATATGCTTACTTAGAGAGTAACGAAAAACTCCATGTTATTATTTCTTCTAACCTTGATTTCGATCAAGAAAACAAGTTTTTGCAGGTTTTGAAGAAGCACAAGAAGGCAATCGGGTGGACATTAGCCGACCTTCCAGGAATTAGTCCTTCCATGTGTATGCATAGAATTTTACTTGAGGATGGTGCGAAAATAGTAAGGCAGCCCCAAAGGAGGCTTAATTCTTTTATTCTTGATGTCGTGAAGAAAGAGGTAACCAAACTCTTGCAAGCAGGTACCATTTATCCTATCTCTGACAGTAAGTGGGTAAGCCCAGTGCAGGTTGTACCTAAGAAATCTGGACTTACAGTTGTCAAAAATGAAAAGAATGAACTTGTTCCCACTAGAGTGCAGAATAGCTGGAGAGTTTGTGTCGATTACAAGAGACTGAACCAGGCTACTAGAAAGGATCACTTTCCTTTACCGTTCATCGACCAAATGCTTGAGCGGCTAGCTGGTAAATCACATTATTATTTTCTTGATGGCTTTTCAGGTTACTTTCAGATTCATATTGCACCGGAAGATCAAGAGAAGACCACTTTTACTTGTCCCTTCGGTACTTTTGCTTATAGGCGGATGCCTTTTGGTCTTTGCAATGCTCCTGGCACTTTCCAGCGTTGCATGCTTAGTATTTTTTCTGATTTTATTGAAAATTGCATGGAAGTCTTTATGGACGACTTCACTGTCTATGGTTCTTCTTTTGATGCATGCTTGAGCAGTTTAAGCTTGATTTTAGAAAGATGCATCGAAACTAACCTTGTTTTAAATTATGAAAAATGTCATTTTATGGTTGAGCAGGGAATTGTTCTTGGTCACATAATCTCGGAAAAAGGAATTTCTGTTGACCCTACTAAGATTGATGTGATTTCTACACTACCTTACCCATCTTGCATTCGTGAGATTCGTTCTTTTCTTGGTCATGCAGGTTTTTACAAGCGTTTCAGGACTCTAGATTCTGCACAGTCAAATTACACTACCATTGAAAAAGAACTTCTAGCTATTGTTTTTGCTCTTGATAAATTCAGATCTTATTTGCTAGGTTCCAAGGTTGTTGTTTTCACTGACCATGCAGCTTTAAAGTACCTGTTAAAGAAGCTGGATGCAAAACCGAGATTGATTCGGTGGATGTTGTTGCTCCAAGAGTTTAATGTAGAGATTAAAGACAAAAGTGGAGCTGAGAACTTAGTGGCTGACCATTTGAGCAGGATAGAGAGACATGAAGATCCCTTCCCTATTCAGGATGACTTTCCTGATGAGCAGCTTTTAGTTTTGCATGGTATTACACCTTGGTTTGCTGATATTGTTAATTATCTTGTTGCCTGTGTTTTTCCTACAGGTACGTCTAGATCACAGATTCATAAACTAAAAAGTGATGCCAAATATTATGTTTGGGATGGACCATATCTTTGGAAGTTTGGTAGTGATCAGGTGATTAGAAGATGTGTTCCCGACTATGAGATTGAATCCATTTTAAATTTCTCTCATGCATCTCAAGTCGGAGGACATTTTAGCCCTCAAAGAATTGCAAGAAAAGTGCTTGACTCAGGTTTCTATTGGCCAACTATTTTTAAAGATGCTTATGAGACTTACCGCACTTGTAAAGAGTGCCAGATAGCAGGTACAAACATCACTCGCAAGAGTGAAATGCCTCAGCAGCCTATGCTCTTCTGTGAGGTATTTGATGTATGGGGAATCGATTTCATGGGTCCATTTCCTGTATCATTTGGTTTCCTTTACATTTTGCTTGCTGTTGATTATGTTTCAAAGTGGGTGGAAGCTATTCCCACTAGGACTAATGATTCTAAAGTTGTTGCAGAGTTTGTCAGGTCTAATATCTTTTGTAGGTTTGGAATACCGCGAGCTATCGCTAGTGACCAAGGCACTCATTTCTGTAACCGCACCATGGAAGCTTTGCTCCGGAAGTATGGAGTTGTGCATAGAGTCTCTACTGCATATCACCCATAAACTAATGGGCAAGCTAAGATCTCAAACAGGGAGATCAAACATGTTTTAGAGAAAATGGTGCAGCCAAACAGGAAGAACTGGAGCCGTCGTCTAGAAGACGCACTTTGGGCTCAAAGAACAGCTTTCAAGACACCCATTGGGATGTCTCCTTATCGACTTGTTTTTGGTAAGGCATGTCATCTTCCTGTTGAGATAGAACACCGTGCCTATTGGGCGGTGAAAAGTTGTAATTTGGAGATGCAACAAGCAGGTATTGAAAGAAAACTCCAATTGCAACAGTTGGAAGAGCTTAGATTAGAGGCTTATGAAAGCTCTAGGATTTATAAAGAGAAAACTAAGCACTTCCATGATAAGATGATTTCTAGGAAGGAATTTTCTGTGGGTCAACAGGTTTTATTATTTAACTCCCGCCTTAAGCTTATGGCTGGGAAACTTCGATCCAAATGGATTGGCCCCTTTGTTGTTACTAATGTTTTCCCTCATGGTGCAGTAGAAATAAAAAGTGCAGGTACCGACAAAGTCTTCAAGGTTAACGGGAAGCGTCTAAATTTATTCCATGAGAGTTCGGTGCCTGAAGATGTCAGCATAGAGGAGCTTTCTTTGTAAGCGCCCAACTACACAGGGAACACCTTTTCCTTTCTCTCACTCTTACTTTATAATTGAGTTCTTTTCATTGAGGGCAATGTATGTCTTAAGTGTGGGAGAGGGAACCTTTTGCTTTTGTTTGTTTGTTTTCATTGAATAAAAAAAATGAAATTGCATGTTTTCTTGTTGGTTATTCTGCTACATCTGTGAATATTCTCTCTATCTTGGTCGAAAGACTTGTGGTATGATGTGATTTATTTTTTTTGTGCATTTTTATTATATATGTCTGACTAAAATCTAAATTGTACATCATTAGTGAGAGATCACTAACCCTTGTGAGACTTTGAGCCTAATAATGGATAACACATAAAAAATGCATCTTTTTCTTTCTTGTGTGATTTCACTCATGTTTGTTCGTCTCTAGAACTTGAATTGACTCTTGTTGAAGCTGTTTGTTTACTTATGCACACTGACATGATAAAGGCAATTTTGTTTATATTGTTTTTTTAACCAGTTAGCCAAAAAGCCAACCTTAACAATATTTTCCCTTTGTTTGTAAACCCCTTTGAGCCTATTATCCTTTTTTGTGTGTTTAAAACTCATTACAAGTCGAAAAGTAAAAAACAATATTATCACCCTATTCAAGGGGTTGGAAGAGTCTTGTATGGAAGTTGTTTGGGGTTGAACATTTTGTTTATATTGTTATTATGATGTTGGTAGAAAAAAAATAGAAAAAGAAAAAAAAAGAATGAAAAATGAAAAAATAGAGAAGGTTGTCAATATTAGTCCTTCTGGAAAAAAAAAAGAAAAAAAAGAATAAAAGGAAAAAGAGAAGAGAAATAAGTTGTGAGTTTGTTGTTCAATAGAATTTCCCTTTGAGATGTTTTATAGTTCAACTCCTGCAATTCCTTCAATCCTCTTTTAACTCTTTAAATTTTAGCTTAGTACCCCTTAGGATATATCTCACTCTGACCTTGGCCAAATTACAACCATAATAAAAGTCCTTTTGATTTTTGTGTGCAATGTATTTCAATGGTGAATGTTAGAGTCTTTTCAAGCTTATGGTAGTAATACTTTCATGTTGTGCTTTGAGTGTAAACAGTAACCTAAACACTTGAGAGTTGAGTGGAAACAGTTTATCTTATGAGGGTCTTGATACTTTTGATGTACTTTTTGGTGATCTGTTTTTCATGTCTTGAAGCTTAGACTTAGAAGTGTGTTTGCATTTTGTATCCTGATAACTTTTGAGTTTGCATGCTTTGTTTCATTTTTATTTTGAAGTTTCTTTGTTTTGATTTGATTTGTTTTTCATTTTGCTCGGAGTGCAAAAGTTCAAGTGTGGGGGAATTTGATCAGTGCATTTTGATGCACGTTCTTCCATGTTTGTACTCAAACATTTCTTTGATTTGTTTTATTTATTTTTATGTTTTAAGGTATTTTTATATTTTATTTTATTTTTGCATTTATTTGTTTTTCGTATTTATTTTTCAGCTTTAGCAGCTTTCGCGAGAAAAATCATAACTGGAGTTCCGGGGATCCGTTTGAGGCGTTCTAAAAATCGCCGGAAATCTAAGAGAGAGAGAGAGAGAGCTACGACTTTCGTATTGGAGTTGAAGTCAGATTCGGAGCGCAAAATTTCAGAATTTCGTTTGAAGTTACAGCATTAGAATTTTATTTTAGTGTTGGGTCATGTATTGGGCCTGGGTTATATTTTCAGCCCAGTTGGGTTTTGAACCGGATCCATTGTTTGCCTTTTTAAGGAGAACTCGTGTTACTGTCCACAGGAGTTACGATTCACGAAAATAATATTGTGGAGCTTTTTACGAATTCTATGGATAACTAAGCACTCTGAGTCGGTCTACCGTAATTCAGGTTCCAACACTTGAGATTATTATAATATTATTATTTGTTTAATTATGTTCAATTATTTTATACTCTTGTATGCTTAATTTAATTGTATGAAATATATTGATTTAATTTGGTTGATTGTATGATCCTAGCATAGACACTTTTACGTTTGCTTAATTTGTTTTTGTGTCTGAATAATCATGTTTGCTTAATTCATGAAGCTTTTTACTGTTTGCTTAATTCGGACAATAGGATCATATATCTTGCAATCCTTATCGCGCTTGCCGTTGAGCTTGTATCTAAATAGGAATGAACGCGTAGAATATTAGTATTATAACAATTGATGATAGTAGGAACCAAATTGGTAGATTGACTTATTTCATAATCACTTTTTCAAAACAGCTTATTTTCATAATCCATTATTTTAAGCGCTTTTTCTGAATCAGAAACCAAACCAACCTCCCCCCCCCCCGTTTCGATTTCGGTAGATTAATCACAAACAAGAATCCTTGAGACGATATTCGAGTTTAATTGTCGTTGTATTACGTTTTTATAAAATTACTCGTTTTGATCCGCGCGCGACAGTGGATCACTTATCCTTAAATGTAATCAAGGTGTGTAATTCTAGTAATGGCTTCAGAACCAATTTTAATGACGTGTTCATTGGAAAAGGAACTGATGTTCAACCAGATGTTGAAACATTATTCCAAAAGAGTGTGTGCATAATCTTCTTGATTCAAGGAGTGAACTTCTTGGACAAAGGAGTGATGTAGCATATGCGTTGGATGCTAAACAAATGTGTGTTGATCAAAAATGTTGGGAATCTTCTTCAGATTGGACTTGAACAGAAATTTGGTTTGCAATCTAGAAAGTCTCTATCCAAGAAACTTGTTATGGATAGGTGTGTTGGTGGAAGTGAAGATTATCACATGATCATCTTGATGAACATTCCTTGGGTCAGTTTATTTATGATCTAAGCACATAGGGGCGCAAAAGCTATGTTCAAGTATCTCTTATAGGAGTATGTGTTCTAATTCTTAATGGAGGACTATTAAATGAATCTCAACCAGACTATATGGAGGTCAAAATCAAATATCTATGACCTTTTCTCAAATATCTTGAAGATTCTTCTGCTCATAAGAAGCAAGATTCGTGTGAACCTGTTTGTGGATACTCGTTCCAAATAGAGTAGTCTCTGGTATGGATGATTATGTTAAAGAAGGGAACTTAAATAAGCAATAGATCAATATGGTTTTTTAGAAGACTGGTTGTTGTTTCTCTTAAAACATGATGGAGGCTGCTTACTCAAACTTGAATATAAGTTTTAAGTCTATGAGAACATGGAACTCTTGTTCTGTTGAGGTAAATAAATCCTTAAAGGTGGGTGAGTTTTTCAAGAATTATGTCTGGAGCAAGGAAGAGTTAGAAATGGAAGATCCAGTTTCTCTGGTGGATCAAAATACCACTCTTCTGGAACTCTGATTGATCATCCTTGTAGGGAGCTCTGTCAAACGACCATAGTCATTTGTATGCTCAAGAGCGGTTTTGTGTTTGCTTAGGGCCCAAGAAATATGTGTCATCACATGTTTGGAACATTTGATCTTGCAAGTGATGATGTTCTTGACTTTATGAAGGTTTGTGCAAAAGGGTAGTAGACAGAAAGTTAAGGGAGAAATGGTTTATGTCCATGCCTTGGTGCATGTAGAAGAAATACCAAGGTGCTTAAGGATGATTGATGTCTCTAAAACATCAGATAGATTGTTTACACATTCTATTTCTGGTAGAAGCTTTATGAGATGCATGAGAGTTTATTTCCCTCTGTGGTTTTCTGGTTCGTGTGAAGATTAAGCTGAACAAGTGTGTGTCATATTAAGATCTTCATGTGTACCTTAACAAGGTGTAAGAATTACTATGGATATGGTAAGTCTTGTGATTGGTGTTGGAACATCATTCCTGTTATTGGTTATTCTTGGAGGATGACTGAGTTTGATTTTCATATTTAGAGCTATATCTATTCATTGTGGAGTATGGTGTAGAGCTACTGGTCAAGATTGTGTAGATTCTGATTATCTGTGAGTAGATGGTAGGTTCTGCTGGAAGCATCTCTAGAAAAGATTGTATTAGGGTTAATCTTGAGAAGGAAGTAGACTGAGGATGTATCTCTCTTCATTTGGAGAAATGTTTTGATGTCTTCCAAGTGTGGATGACATCTTGGCTAACTAAGGAGTTAAAAGAATTTGTATATCTCTTTCGGGGATGTGAGCATTCCAGGTTTGATTGGATTTATTCTTAAAGAACAAGGTTGTCTATGGCTGTAAGATTCAAGATGAATTTGTACAGTGTGCGGATGTGTTCAGGGGGAGAGTGATCAATGGCGTTATTTGGTATCAATCTAAGAGTTTATTGGTTATGGTACAAGGATTGTGATCCTGGTATTTTCTCACTTATGAGTATGAATATGTTCATGTGATTCATGTAAGGTTGTGATGTCAAACAAGATGTCTTGAAATCGTGGTGTGTTGATCCTTTAGCTTAGTAAGTTCTGTTTGTGAGTTTGAATTGTTAAGGCTATTGACTGTTTATGATCCTTAGGAGAGACCAGAGAAATAAGATTGGATTTGGTCTGGGAGAATTTATTTTTCTTTGCAGATTGGGATAAGGTTCATGGGAGTTTTTTTAGTTTATAAATGGGAGATGTCACACATAGTGTCTTGACATCATGGTCAAATTTTTCTGATTCTGGATGAAAGGAGTATGCTTGGAGTTCATTGGAAGGAATTGTGACTATGTTTCAAAGTTTACAAGAGAGAGTAAACAAGGTCTGACTGGGTCTCAGGACATTGTTTAGGACTCGTGTTTGTTTACAAGTGGCTCTATATGGACGATGTTCATTGGACGGTTGAAAACGTGCCTTAAAGAGAGCGTGCAAAACATGTTTCTTAGGTACATGCGTATTCCTTGGACGGTTCTCTTTAAAGGAGAAACAGTCAAAACTGAGTTGGTCGGTGCATATTCATTTTTGTTGAAGTTATCTTCCTCAATTTACATTTTCATTGAATTGATCTTTAGTAATATCAATGGCTCATTAATTCCTAAGGAAACTGCTCGGGTATTTAAATGGGGTCTTCGCTTCTTTTGTCTTAGGTTGTGTTTTTGTTGTGTCGTGATTTTATGGCATTTATCCGAGTTTGGGTGAGTACTGTTTGGGTATGGAATTGTGTTGGATACTTTTGTCAATTTTTAGCTAAAAAGGGGGAGATAGGTTGTGTGTCCATCTCAGTTGTGTGTTGTTCCTTGTAACACATGACTAATCTTCATTTGTGTCTTGAGTCCGTTCTTGCATTTGTTTTGCAAGGATGTTGGATAGGATATTCTAACATCCTGTCTGTGTCTTAGTCCTTTTTGTTCTGAGTCTTCTTTTTGTGTCTTGTGTTCTGAGTTATGAGCACAGTTGTGTCTTGTGTTCTGAGTTATCCGGAGTTGAGGTTTGGTCCACGGAGCCTTGATGTAGATAATGGAGGATGGTAAATTGGGACTGGTTTTGAGGGGGAGTATCTTGTATCTTCTTCCTCATGTACACCAGGGCAAAGGGTACACGTCATACAATGGATGGTGTGTGTTGTGTAAATCATTTGAACAACTATACAGGAAGAATGAAAGCTTCCAGGAGTCACATTATTTTCTTCTAAACTCGTCATAGGCCGGATGAAATGACTTCAGAACTTTTTACTCTTTTTACTCCTTAATTTACTGGGTTTATTGTACAAAAGGAGTTTTAGCCAAAATTTGTCAAAAGAGGGAGATTGAAGGCTCTAACATTTGATTAAGTTTTGGTAAAACATGATGTTGAACAAGATGTTCTAATATGAAGAAATTTGTAAAGAACAACATGTCGAACAAGATGTCCTATCTTGAGGACTCTACTTCTTGGTCAGATACAGCAAGTTTGTTATAGATTTGTTCCAAGATTTAAGGCGTAATTAGAAAATGGATCAAGGAATGATTGGATAGAGATTTCGAGACCATGAACAACTGAAGATTATAAAAGGAAGACCAAGACCTAGAGAAAGTGACTAGTCCTTGTTAAGACTTTTGTAAAGCAAAAATAAGGGTTACGGTTTTGAGACTCGTGTGCTTTTCTTGTATTGTAAGTCACCCTTTGTATCTGTTTGATACATTTTGATAGACATAGTTTTTCATATTCAAAAACCTGTAGGTAATGAATTATATATTGTTCTTGGATGAAGCTTTTAAGAAAATTCAAGTATTAGTGTTAGTTATGAGTATTAACTGAATATTATGTTGAAAGGGTTGTCTTTCAATTGAACAGTTTGATACAGTCACCGGAGGTTGTGACTGTTAGATATCATTGAGGTGATTTAGAAATTGAGATAGATTTCTCTTATCTAGATGGGTTTCTAGGTAGAAGTTGCACTGGATAGGGAATTAAGTGATAAGTTACCAAAGATTGTATAATTAGAATTAATACTACTGATAGTGAATTCATTCTTGGCTTGGTAGTCTCTAGATGTATGTGTTGTTGTACACCGAAAACATATTGGTGTTATTTATCATTCTGCTATGTATAATTTAGTCTATTCTTACGCTCTAAAATATATGTCTTAAAAGATGTTGAAACATCTGTCATGATACTGTTATGACTTTGAGATATCAGAATGTTCTTATTTTGTCCTTGTTTAGTAAAGCAAAGATCAATGTCTCAACATCTCTTAGAAAATCTGAGATTTACATACCAGAATTTCAATGTTCATAAATCTAAATTCCTTCCCTTTAAGAATTTATCTCGGACAAAGGTAATGAAATTTAAAAGTATGATTAACTTCCAACATACCTTTAATATTGTTAAATATCTTGGCTTTCTTTTGCTCTCTGGTAGGGTCATAACTACAATTTTCTCCTTTATCATTGATAAAATTAATTCAATTTTAGTTGGATGAAAATGTATGCTTCTTAGTAGGCTTGAGAGGGTGACACTTGCTAAGTTTGTGCTTTGTTCTATGCCTATTTATACCATGCATATTTTGTGGCTTCCAAAAGACATTTGTAGTAAGATTAATTCTTGTATACGATAGTTTGTTTGGGGATGCAAATTTTTTCAATGGGTTATATGAGATACCATAACCCAACCTTCTACTAGATGTGGTCTTGGCATCAGGAGAACTAGATTTGTTAATATTGCCATGTTGGGTAAACATGTTTGGGAACTTCTTCACAATCCTGACAAGTTATGGGCACCTACATATAATGGATGTCTACAATTATGATATTTAGAATTTTGACATCATATCCACCCATCTTCCTCGAGACATAAAAATGGAGATGAATAGTATCTTTACTAATGACGAATCATATGATATTCTTATTTGGGAACCTTCGATACCAGGTACTTATTCTACCAAATAAGCTTATTATTGGTTAACTTTAGAGACTAATCCATATTATATTTAGATAATGACTTGGTCATGGATTTGAAACCCCAAGTTTTCTAAAAAATATTCGTCATTTTATTTGGATCATCATGCATGAAAAGTTACCTATCAACTATACACGAGCCACTCATCACATGTCAACATCTGTCTCTTGATATAGAACTGGTGCAACTAATGAAACAATCATACACACTCTTAATGATTGCCCTAAAGCCATGCAAGTTTGGAATAGTTTCAGTTTTTCACCTTAATTTAATTTTTATGAGGATGATATATATAATTTTCTGAAAATTAATGCAGTTTCCTATCATGACCCTTTGTTTCTCATTTGTTGTTGGATGATTTGGAAATCTCGTAACAAAGAGTCCTTCAAAGACAACTGTCAATCTATCTAGAATATTCTTAGTCAAATAACTACTCTTTTACACTTTAAAATGCAGGTTTTTGGTTGTTCTAATAAGATATCAACCCTTAGACTTGTCTTTTAACACCCTCCCTAGAGAATGTTATAAAGATCAATGTAGGAGTGTCGCAACTGCGAAAAACAATCGGCGAAAAAACAGAAGAGTCGCCACTTTTGTTATTTATTCCAAAGAGAGGGAAAGGAAACGATCGCAAAAACCTAAAGAAAAAGGGAAAGACAAGGTCATCGCAACCATGTCTGGATTCGGGAGTCGGTTACACAAGGGGAAGGTATTAGCACCCCTCACGTCCGTCGTACTTGACGGGATCCATGCATTGTTGTCTATCTAAAAGGGTGTGTTGAAACTATCTAGCTAAAGGCTTAAGGACAAAAGCAAAAGAAAAAGAGAAATGACTCGGCAGAGCATCGCCGCTCTGTGCCTACGTACTCCCTCGTGCAATGGGAAAGTCAGAGTCAACGTAGTTCGCCTAACTACGGGTAAGAAAGGGGAAAGGTTGCTCACCGAGACATCGCGTCTCGTGCCTACGTACTTTAGTATGGTACGAAAGATCAGAGCAAACATAGTTTGGGATAAAATGACCACAGGTTGTTTCAAAAGTTTTTTAAAGCCCGAGTAGGGTTGACAGATAGTTCTAGCAGTTGGTGTATGCAGCTCAACCATTGGAGACTTAGGCGTTACCGTTTGCGGTAGAACTAAAAGTTAACGACACTCTTTTTGTGAAAATATTTTCCTTGATTAAGAACCCCAAAGGGTGAAAAAGGTTTGAAGTGTTTTTGTGTTTTTTAGAGGAGAAGTGTTTTGAATTTGATTTGTAACTCATGTTGCACTAAATACTATGATCTAGGAGCGAATGCGTCGTATATCGTCCAAAGGACATACACTAACATTCTCGATAATTGAGAGGAAACCACCCAATTATCATTTCCCAAATGGCTTAAGGCTCGTAGCATACAACAATTGTCATCCTTTATTAAGTGCTTTATGAATGTTTGAAGATGAGAAGAGAAAGGGAAAACTAATGGGAGACTAATCAATCCTAAAAGTTATCATGCAAAGTGGACTTAAGGTTGAGTTTTAAGAGGGCACCACCTAATGTTATCATGCGTGGTTATACACCTAATATCTATCATAACCTCAAGAGGTTAGAGAACTTATGGGGAACATGGCAAAGAAAAGCTAAAGAAGAAGAAGAAGAAGAAGAAGAATGCATATGCAAATGAAAGAATGCAAACATAAGATGCAACACATAGAATGATAGTGGGAGGAAAATAGTATGGGGTAGCAGCCACCACAAGCTCATCTCAACCAAGTATGCATATTGAAATGCAAGAAAAGAGAAGGAGAAGGAGAGAAATGCATCAAAAACAAACAAACAAGTGACAAACACAAAGAAAGGGTCCTCATGGATTCATCACTTTAGGTAAGCTTCAAATTCCTCCTAAGGAGGCACCAAGCTACCTTAAATGACACTCCAAGGTCATTGGACAGAAGGGAGATGAAAATAAAAGAGCTCAAGAGCAATACCAAAACAAAACAAGAAGAAATGCAAGTAAAAGCACAAGGGAAACAAGCATGTATCACATAAGAGTTCAAGTTGAAAGCACACAAAGAAAAGCATCAAGCAACAAGCTATGAACAATATTTTGACCTAAAAATGAACATACAGCAAGCTCAACATGTCTAAAATGTGAAACAAAAAGAGTTGAGAGCTTATTGGATCCACAAAGGTCATTTCCAATCTAAACTAGGTCAAGCACTTGTGTGAGTTGTCCTATGAGATGACCTAACTTGTAAGTCACTTCAAAATTAGGAAAAAGGCTTAAAAAATATCAAATAAAATGCATAAAGAAGCTACAAAAGTTGGCAACCAGAGGCCAAGAAACCAAGACAAATGTCCTCTCAAAGCACCATCAAAAGAATCAAATTATTTGGATGTACCACTTTGAAATGGAAGAAACAAGTGCAAAAAGAAAAGCCACAAAAGTGAACCCAAAAGTCAACAACCAGGAGCAAAATGGTCCTCTAAAATTGATCAACTCATCATTGAGATGAGGATCAATTTTCAATCATTGGATCAAAAAGGAAAGAGAAAATAAATGCAAACACAAAACATGTTACAATTTAAACCAAATAAAACAACTTCAATACTTAATTCATTTTTTAATTGAAAATAAAATGGAAAAATAAAATGAAAATATCCAAAAAAAGTAGACATTTCAAAGTTGATAAAAAATATTTTTGGTGAATTTTTGGAGTATTGGAACTATTTTAATTAATTAAAATTGTAAACAGAAAATAAAATAAAAACAAATGAAATAAAAAGAAAATAATAAAAGAGGCGTGACAAATAGCAATGGATTCAAGTTCAGAATGAAAACTGGGCCTAACAGGGGGTGCGCTTAGCAAAGGCGCCCAAGGCCCACTCAGGAAATCGACCAAAATAAAAAAAACTGGGAACTCACGTGTGCACAGGTCAAACAAGATGTACCATGGGATTCAATCTGGGACGTCTGATCAAATGGCAAGTAATCACATCAGAAGGCCAAGGGATTGCCAACGCATTAATGAAAGTTCAAAAGCAATCCCATGATTTTAGTCAACTCATCCCCACCGTGTGTCTTAATCCCATCCATTGAAGGCAAAAGTAATTAGATCAGACGCGTGTAACCGTGACACCTCAACGTCTTCTTCCCCAAACCAACCAGAAAAACCAGTCACCGGCCGGAGACACTATTCATTGTCTTCTCCGGCCAGCCTCCACCACGAGCAGAACCACAACAATCGTGTATCATCTACACTCAACCAAAACGCATGAGTTTTATATCAAAATTCCTCTAGAGATCAAGAGGATCTCATTTCTAGCCTCAAAACTCACTAAACACGCGCACAATTCCAAACCCGAAGACAACAAGAATGAACATCAAAATTCAAAGTTCACCAAAACAACTTCAATTTGATCCAGAACTCATCTAGAGCTCACGTAGGTTACAGATCCATCATTAAACAAGCAAGATCATGCATAAACAAGCCAAAACAGATCCAAACAAAATTGAGCATCATCCAACAATCACAACCAATGCCAGTTCGTTTTATATTTTAATGATCTACATTGATCCTACGTCTCAAGTATGCAAAAATGGCAGTGAATTGATGCTTATTAAGAGTATAATGTTGAATTTCAATTACCTAGTGGAGAACTTCCACTGAGCCTTCAAATGGAGCTCAAGCTTGAAGATAAATGTCCAAAATCGTTCACTGAACTCCAACAAAGCTTTCTCAATTCACAATTTCCCTTGAAACAACCTCAATCTCCAAATTCGAAATTTGAATTTTCAACACCTTTTGAAAAATGAACTTGATCAATTTGACTCCAATTTTCACTTTTAATGAATTGTGAAGGTTCAAAACCTTATGTATGATGGATCTTGATGATAATTAGGCCCAATCTCAGCCTCTAACAGTCCAATCAAAAATCCAAAGAATTGAAAATGGAGCTCACTTGTGCACACGGATTTCACTCCAAAATGGCTCCAAAATGGCTTGAAACACTTGCTGGTATCACATGGAGCATGAATGGTCAGGATTAAGTCCTTAATTGATCTCAATGGCTCATATTGGTTGTGTAACTTCATAGTGAAGAAACCTTGAAAATGGCTCACTTACACACCTCAACTTCAAAATGTAATATTGCCAATGTGCTCAAAATGAAATTTGCACTCAGAAAATGCACTCATTTGCACAAAATGAATCAAATATGAAATAATTCCAATTTTGCCCTTTTAATCCTTTTTCCATGAAAATTCAAATATCAAAACCTCAAACCAAGCACAAAATGGACCTATAATTTTATGACCTATAATCTTACTTTCCCAAAATACCCCTAACTTGTAAACCTCATAACTTGAGTTCTACAAATCTGATGAAAGACTTCTAGTACATTTTGGAAAGCTAAGATCAAGATTTACAACTTTCATGTTGGCCAAAAGTTGAGGAGAAACGTCCTTCTAGGTCAAAAATGGCTTGGAAGTTGGTTGACTTTTGTTGACCAAAATCACATCCCTCTGATGACCTGTAACTTGTCTGGATCATAACTTGAGTTCTATAAATCCAATCAAGGACTTCTATTACTCAAATTAAAGCTAAGAACATGCTCTACATGTTCCATGTTGGTCAAAAGTTGAGATGAAACTTGTATCTTGAGGTAGATGGTCTTGAAGTCAGACACTAAATATGAGATTTTACCCTGAGAACCCTAATTTAGTAACTTCTCACACACTTGATCCTTGATGAATTGAACTTGAAATGATGTCTCATATGTCTTAACACAACATCCCATGACCATAGAGACTTTGCATTGAGTTTCAATATCCTTCAATTGCACAGTTGATTGAGGACTAGCCAAATGAAACCCTAATTACAACAACTTCAACTGTAACCCTTCACACTTAGCACAAACACTTGGATGAGCTCTACAATGACCCTCAAGGCACTCAATGAGCTCTCTCAACATTTTATATCAATAACCATGAATTCACAAACCTCTGATGATCTTGAACTGGCCTCCAAGTTAGGAGCTAACCCACATACATCCATCCTCTCTTTCATAAGACCATTGCCCACTTCCCGATGACTTGATGACCATCCAAACTTGAGTAAAACCCCTTGCTTAGGCTCAACCCTTTGAGTAGACTCCTCTTGATATGCACAAACCCTTGATCCCCTGCTCAATGCAACATGCAATGCAATGCAAATGTTAGAAATAAATGAAATGAAACATAAACCAAGCTAAAAAAAGGTTGGGCAAATTTTGGGGTGCAACAAGGAGGTAGTTCCATTGGTAATCCAGGGTCATCAGACTCTGATGGTCTTTTGAGAAACTCTTCTAAAAGTTAGATTAGAGGTTTTGTAGAAAGTTGTGGTTTCACTTCTAATATTAATGTTGAGTTTCAGGCCATTTCTCATGGTCTTAATATTGTTTTAAATCATGATTCTAGAAATGTGATTTGCGAGTCTGACTCTCAAACGAATATGAAGCTTACTTAAGAGGATGTGCCTTTTACTCATCGTTAAGCACTTTTGCGGATTATATCTAATCTCTTATTCATAAAGAGTGACAAGTTGTCCTTGTTCACACCTCATGCAAAAAGAATGCTAGTGTTAATTGACTTATTAAGAAACTGAGAGTCTTTTCTATTTGTCCACCTCGATTAATTAATATATGTTTAGCCGATTTTATGAAAAATTAATTTTCAAAAACTTAATTTTCTTTTTTTTCTTCCTATTGATAGAAAAGTGTTTTTATTTTCAAACTACATCGATATTTTTAAATTTTCGTAAGATAATGATTTCTATTATTTATTTAATTATTTATTTAAAACAATTCTGATAAAGTAATGATTAATATGTAAAAAAAAATCTAAAATCAATACATAAAAAAGAAAGAAATGTATAGAAAAAAAATGCATACACATGTTACATAGAGATTCAACTTTTTATATTAATATCACAAAAGTATAGTGATAAAATTTTTAACAGAAAAATCATAATAATGTTTTTATTACAGAGAAAGAAAATCATAGTAATAATAGAATGAAGAAGATATATCTATCTTTTTATGAAAACAACAAAACCAGCTCATTCAAATTTACACCCTAACTCACAACACGGAAACGACGACAACCTGTTTCCTATGACAAATTGAAATCCGATAAGGGATTTCAGAAACCACATCATTCATTTGCCCTAATCCCAAACCTCCAATTACGCAACCCCTAAAATTCGAATCATGCGTGCACACAACGCCGTAGAGATGGCCAAAACGGTGCTTGAAGTTGCCGACGTCGCTTGGACCGCCGTTGAATGCGGCCACCATCTCTGTCACCATAATCCCCCTGCCACCCCCGACGATAACGCCGACAATCCTTCTGATCACGACTTAGAGTCTCTTCAATCGGAAAATCGACGCCTCAGGAGTTTGCTTGATCAGAATCTTAAGCTTCTTCATAACCTCTCCGAATCAAATTCATTCATCAACAATTGCCCTCCCGATGTATATTCACGTAACCCTATTACTTTTTCTAATTAATTTTTCTCAATTTTTATTAGAGACATGTTAATTTGTTCTTTATTACGTAGAATAATGCTTAAAATTAACAAATTAAACGTAATCGGTAAGTGTCTGTGTTGGCGTATATGTCTCGGTGTCGTGTTTCCGGTGTCTGTGTTTCATAGGATTTTTGTTATTGTTATGGTTTCTATTTTTAACATTTATGTGTTTGGGTGTTATTTGGTTGTAGTTGCACGTGCGATTAGCTGCTACGGTGAGGTCCGATGAGTACTTGACTCGGCTCAAGTGTCTACAAAAGGAAACTGCTAGTGGTGGAAATCAATTTCCTTTTAAGGAGGCCACTGGTATGTATGTAGTTAAATTTCTCTGTTGTTGATGACATGATGTGATGGACTGTTTTGATATTGACGACGTGTTCTTGGGTTTTTTTGTTGGATTTGATATAGAGGTTGATTATCGATCCGCTGATATTTTAATCAATGTGGACGCTAAAGAGCCGAGTTGGTGGGTTTGGGTTGCTGATGAGACGGATCCGGTTAATTTTGAGGAATGTAGTGGAATTGATGATGAGAGTTACTTGATCATCAGTGAGGAACATGTGGTTGATGGAGTTGCTAACTTTATGGCAAGATGCATTATGTCAAACCCGAAAGCCCTGGTATACATACTCACTCACTCAATGCATATGCCAAAATGGATTATTATAATTGATATATGCTGCATCTTACATTGTTTGCTTCGTTATAATTGCAGAAGTTGTCACCAGAGGAATTACAGGAAAGTAAGTTTGCTGTCAGATTACTATAAAGCTTATGCTTATTGAGCAGAAAAAAGTCTGATTCTTTCTGTAGAATTTCTAGTTATTTTATAATCAGTCTATCAACCATTGACAGTATTTATGTTAACACGATTTTGAATGAAGTATCCAATTCAAGCCCTTTTTGCTATTGTGATATACTAGTTACAAAATGTTTCTCTCATGTTTTAAATCATTTGATGACAGATCTGTTAAAAGCATTTGCTGGTACAAGCAAACTGGAAAAGATTTTAGATATTTGGAATGCTGGGAAGTTGTTTTATACGCTTTCTACCTGGGGGCTTGCTTTGGCAGGGTAACACACACTCCTGCTATCTCTAAAACTGTTGTCATGCTTTCAAGTTGTTTTTCACTTGAAATTTTGTTCATTGTTTTAAAGCCTTAATTCAATTTCATTACAGGCTGTACCAAAGCCGTTCATTGATAAAAGTTGCAGCAAAGGGTGTTCATTCAGGCGGTAAACTCGCTCTCAAGTTGAAGGCTCTAAAGATGGCTGCTCCATGAACATGGCAAATGTATGGCACATGCCAGGACATGGAGCTTGAAGTGCCTTGTTTGAAGAAACCAAATGTTATTTCTTCATACAAGTTATTGCTTTTGTATATAGTTTGTAAATAACACTGTTATTTGCTATTTGTTGATGCAACCCTGCATTTGATTCCAACTACGTTGCTTCCTTGATATAAATGGTATTGACTATTGAATTCAGGAATGATTTAATGTTCTTGTTTTCTTACACTGCTTTTTAAGACTTTGGTAGTGTGATGTGTGTTAATCGGGTCAAGTCCTCAATAATGTAGGATAAGAATCAACTATATAAGTTGTTCCCTTCGTGTAAGTGAATTTAACAGATCCATTAAATACAATTAACGTTTCAGTAATGATGTTTCTCTCCACTATCTTAGTTTTTAATATGGTGTTGAGAATCATTTTCATTGTAAATTCTTATCTACCACTCTGTTTTCCGTGAGTGGCCTCCACCGTTGTCTCTCTGTTCCTTCACTGAATTCATGCATAAGCTAAGCTGCCTCAAATCTAAAAGGATGGTTAGAATTATAATAAGGCTCCCCTTGAAGCATAACAATTATCAGATGATGATCTAACTGAATATATGGCAAAACTTTCATAAATGTTTCTGAAAAATTGAGTCTCCACTCAATATTGTCTCTTCCTTCCCATATGATAAACATTAATTTAATTGTCAAACTAAATGCATCTAGCAAGATCCACCATATTCACTTTATAGCAACTGCAATAATTTTTTAGTGCTCTGCCAAAGTTTCTTCTTTGAGTACCCATGCAATTCTAAGATAAAATAATCATTAAAATAAAAAATAAAAAAAATGTATTTTACTCCTCTTATAGAATTTGTATAACACATGTATTCACCCCATCTGTGTTGATCTTTGTATCATCATCCTTATCTTTATTGGTAGAAAGTTATATGTGTTGATTCTTATTTAGCATACCATTTTTGCCACCTGAAATAACTAGCAAACTTGGTATAGGTATGGGGTGTAAAGTTCTTATGGGGGAATATGGTGTTTACTATTCTCAAAATTATTACTATTTAAACTAAAGATAGAAAAATTACTACAAGAACCTAACTCTTCAACATCATACCTTTGCCCTATAGTAATAGTAATCTATTATCCATGTAAAATATTTTCCTGATTTGTACCATATTATCCTTAAAAAAAGAAAATTTATTGTCACGTGGCAACATTTTTTTCTTGCATTGTAGTGTTGCTAATCCATGCACTAACATCATCAACAATGATTTGGTTTCTCTTTATTCCATTTCTATTTAATGCAACATCCTTATTAATTATTTTAGTCACATCATTAATGATTTTGTCTCTATTCATTCCATAGTCATTAACTTAAGTTATCTTATCCATCTCACGCAATTTAAAATCTATTTATTGTGTCTCGCGCCTGCAGTTGAATGGGGCGCGAATGCACTTTCCTTTTTCTTTGAGACATGCGCAGTCGTTTGGATTCGTGTTGACATCCCTTTCAAGACTTTAAAAATCGTAAATGTATCTTGATGTGTTGATTTTTATTTTGATCGATCTGGCTTCCATAATTTTCATTATGAGAATCAATTTGTTCTCTACAATTACGACTTAGATGACCATAACATCCACAACTCGTACGAATGACATATAGTCTTTCATATTTTATTTATTATCAATGACCATTAACCTAGATTTTACTAACTACAAGATGAGTGAAAAACATCTCTAAACAAACTTTTAACCTAGATTTTACTAACTACAAGCTGAGTGAAAAACATATCTAAACAAACTGTGGAAAATCTACCATGTTCCACACTAACTACAAACTGAGTGAGAAACATCTCTAGACAAACTGTGGAAAATCTACCACGTTCCACTCTCAGTGTGTTGTTATCCACTTTGATTGGTCTCCTAGCTGCTAACACTATTGAAAGTAAAAATCTCGAGTCATAATAAGTAAGGTTTAAGCTTGGGAATCTTATTTAGACAATAGTTCTATCCGTCTTCGCATCTAGTGAAGCAATCTCGAGTGCCCAATAAAAGGCTGTAAGATAGTGGTCGAATAACACCCCTGGCCCTTTTGAGACGACTTTTTCTTTATTCGCAACTTGATATATCAAAATTCATTTCATAGACCAAGGTTTTGTTGCTTCCACCTCTCGTTTATATTAGTTTCGGACAAAAAATTAAAATAAATCGAGGACCATTCGAAATGCTACAAAACTATGCAGATCCTTTCTATGTGTTATGAAGGAAGTCTATGCAAAAAATAATTTCAAAATTCGATTCTTAGGTCAAGGTTTTTGATTTTTCCGTTCAGAAGACGCTTAGAAAAATCATAATTAATTCATACCACGTCTAAAAATCAACCAAGTAGAATCCATAATCAGTGTCCATGATCTCGATTCCTCCTTGAAGTTTCCAAACTCTGAGGAGTCTATCTTTTATAGTATTGTATCCAATTTTCACCAAACAATTTAACAACAACAATATCGATCAATTGTGTGCACATTTCCTTAAAAACAATATCTTCCAAAGGATTTGTGTCGATCCAATTTACCTCTTCCAAAGGATTTGTGCACATTTCCTTAAATTTAATATAAACATTCTTATTGGCTATCATATCCTCTTTACCTCTAACAAAAAAAAATTTGTGTCGATCCAATTAATTTATCACAAAAAGAGATTTTTGATGGGGTTGTTTTTAACCAATATCAGGGGATTTTTTATTACTATGTTCCTCTAGAGTAAAAAAAGACAAATTTAGGTTAAATCACAAAAACTTTCAGTTAAGTGAAAAAATCTAGAGATATGCACTAAAAATTAGTTTTATTTGCGAAAAATGGTGTTACAAAAATCAATTATTTTTAATTTAAATAATACTTAAATGCAATTTTAATTTTGTTTGAATTTTAAATAATTATAGCAAAATGATGTTCATAATTAAATTAATTTTTATTTACATTAAATATTATGACAACACACAGATACCTTCAAATTGCTCGTGGAACATCATTTTCTTACTATAGAGTTTTAAAAAACAATGAATATAATAAAGGCGAAAATAAATGTTAATTCTAAATTTATTATTCTATATACATTTTTGGCATAAATCGTATATTTTATGTACCCAACTGCTCAAAACTGAATTCAAACTCAAAATATTTAATTAGAATAAAATAAATCATTTATAATTTTACAAGATATTCAGTCAAGTGTTCTTTTTTAATAAATGAGGTTAAATTATATCAGCTCAAAAGTTAGGAGTTGCAATATCCAACATTAGTCATTTCAAGAGAATATAAATAAAGACAAGTTTAATCAATAACAAAAATAGTAAAAAGGAGCATCTTGTCGTATTGTGTAAGTAAGTGAGCATACTTATTTGTCTCTTTTGGAAAGAAGCAAATATTACTATTCTAATCTTGGCAATAAAGTAGAACTAAAATATCATTGAAGAGTAGAACCCTAAAAATTGAATTTGTATGGTTTGGGGTTATCGTCTAAGCCGCAATTTTATTGTCAAAAATGATCGGAACTGACTAATTTATTTATAGATTAAATTTATTTGGGTTGAGTTTGCGAGTTATATTTTAAATAAAAAATATATTTTTTATAATTTTTTTGTTGATTAAAAAAAGTAACACAACTTAATACAATCATACTCATTTATAACATTCAAATTCGATGAAATATATTATATAATTTCTAATAAAATTTATTATTACGACATAACACTTGATAATATTATAAAATTCAACAATATTCAATCTTAGAATGACCTATATTCATTGGTTTAATAGTATTATTGATGGAAAATATTTTTTTTTGAAAAATTATAATTATTAGTGAGATATTAATTATATATTTTTATTTAAAATAATAATATAAATAATAAAAAATTACTAAAGTCATATCATTTGGTTGCAAAACTCAAATTTGTTGGGTCGTCAAACACTCATATAAAGATCAAAGACTCATTCAAACAAGTGAGAGAGACATCATATATTCACCAAAAACTTTAAGATGATATGTGTATGGATCCTTGTTATAATAAAAGAAAGAGAGAAGAGTGAAAGAGTTCTGTTATTGATTTCTTGAAGTAAACATTATACAATAGATCACTATATATAGGTAAACATAGTTAACCATTAGACAACTAATACAGTTAGCTTACTAACATAAAGAAAACTTATATTATTATTTATTTATCTCTAATAGTCCCCCTTAGAAGCTGATGAGGGTGCCTCAAGGAGGCTTCTTTTGTTGAACACTCTAAGTTTGTCACGCAGAGGGATGAATTTAGTAGCAAAGATGGGTTTTGTAAGGGCATCAACCCACTGATCTTGGGCAGGCACATGAACTACAATAAGGCTTTTGTTGAGAACTTTTTCCCTTACAAAAAAAAATGTCCAGCTCCATATGCTTTGTCCTATTGTGAAGAATATTATTATGAGCTAAGGTCACTGTGCTTAGGTTATCACAGAGTATTTAGGGGTCTGAAACCGACCGTGAAGTTCAGTGAGAAGGAATTGAATCCACAACATCTCTGCAGCCAGCTGAGCCATACTCCGATACTCTGCTTCAACACTGGATCTTGCCACTAGTTGATGCTTCTTTGACCACCAGGAAATAACGTTGGGATCTAAAAACACACAAGCCCCTGAGGTGAACCATCTATCATCAGGGTCTGTTGCCCAGTCGACATCATAAAACCCTAGCAGAGATAGGGGTTGATGCCTAGGAGCAGGTTGAATAAGTAATCCATAGTTAAGTGTACCACTGAGGTACCTGAGTATTCTTTTCACTGCTTTCCAGTGTTCCTCCAAGGGATTAGACCCAAAAACTGACACACTTTGTTGACAGAAAAGGATAACTCAGGCCTGGTCAAGGTAGCATACTGAAGAGCGCCAACAATGGATCTGAACTGGGTTGGGTCTGAAAATGTGTCAGAACCACATTTTGATAACTTGCTGCTAGAGACCATGGGAGTGGGCATTCCATTTGCAGTGGACATATTCACTTTTGCAAGAAAGTCACTCACATACTTAGCTTGAGAAAGCAGTAAAGATCTATTGGGTAGGTGAGTAACCTCAATCCCCAGGAAATAGTCCAGTTGACCTAGATCCTTAAGGGCAAACTTTGTGTTGAGACTCTTGATAAGATTGACAATAAACGCCGGAGAATCCCATGTGATGATGATATCATCAACATACACAAATACCATAATTGTTAAGCTGCTAATGTATAAAAAGAATAAGTTAGGATCACACTTGTTGACCTGAAGTCCATATTGCAGTAGGGAGTTTTTGAGTCTATCAAACCAGACCATAAAGGCCTGTTTTAACCCATATAAGGCTTTGTTGAGCCTGCATACAAGAGACTTGTCAGTAGCTTCAAACACAGGTGGTTGAATCATATACACCTCTTCCTCAAGGAGCCCATTAAGGAAGGTATTATTTAATCAATTTGCTGGATTGACCACCTATTGGTGACTGCAAGGGTGAGAATAGTTCTGACAGTAAGCGACTTAACAACGGGAGGAAACGTCTAAGTGAAATCACTACCAGCTTTCTAATGTAACCATTTGGCAACTAACCTTTCCTTATTTCTATTAATAGAGCCATCAGGATTCTCCTTGACCCGAAAGACTCACTTGCAGCCAATGGGTTTTTTAGTGGCAGAGGGAGACACCAATGACCACGTATGATTTTTCAAAAGGGCCTGATATTCATTCCGCATTGCCTAAAACCAGTGAGGAGTAGACAGAGCTTTTTTAACTGACGTAGGTTCCATATGAGTTAGAAGGAGTATGGGATGAAGTTTGGTCTTAACAATGCCACTTTTGGTACGAGTTTGCATGGGATGAACATTGAGATATGTGAGATTAGAAGGACGGGCACCAGAACTGATGGGTGATACAGAACTGGAGGCAGAATGATTTGTGGCAACATAATTTGGTAGAGAAGAGGAGGATATGGTACTGGCCTCAGCCAAGTTAGAAGAGGCAGAAATGGGGGAAGAAAAGTTGGGCTGAGAGATGTGGGTTTGACTTAGGATAGAAGGAGAACTTGGCATACGAGAGGTAGGAGTGGCATCAGTCGAAGTACGAGTAGGTGGAAAAGAGAGCTGACTCACATTAGGAGCAGCAGAGGGAGGAACATGTTGTAGAGGCTGGACATGGAAAGTAGGAAAGGATGGAGATGAGGCAGCAGATGGAGACCAAGCTTGAGAACTAGAGGAACTTGAGGAAGGAGAGGGAAAGGTGGGAAAAAGCTCTAGATAAGGAAACCTAGTCTCATGAAAGAGAATATCCTTAGAGATGTATAACTGACCATCAGCTGCAAGGCATTTATAACCTTTGTGAACAATGGAGTAACCTAAGAAAATACACTATTGGGATCAGAAAGCAAGTTTGTAAGCACTATATGGTCAAAGAAAAGGGAAACAAGCACAACCAAACACACAAAGACTTGAATAATCAGGAGATTTATGCAATAATATGGAGTATGAAGACTGGTTTTGAAGGGAGGGACTAGGCAGCCTATTGATAAGATAGGCTGCAGTGACAAAGGCATGATCCTAATACTTGAGTGGCAGCTTGGAATGAGCAAGAAAAGCCAAACATGTTTCAACTATGTGGCGGTGTTTGCGTTCAACTATACCATTTTAATGGTGAGTATAAGAACAAGTAAACATGTGGAGAATACATAAGCCGGTAAGGTGTTTGGTGAAGGGTTTGAATTCACCACCTCCATCACTTTGAACCCCTTTAACTTTGCAATTAAATTGGAGTTCAACCATGGTTTTGAAGTGAATTAATTGAGTGAGAGTGTCAGATTTTAACCTAAGAGGAAAAACCCAGACAAATCTGGAAAATGCATCAACACAATTGAGAAAATAAGTATAACCACCAGAAGATAGAATGGAAAGAGATGAGGGAAGCCTGTGAGACTTGCCTAAGCAACATGATGCACATAATTCATTTGAAGGTTTATAAGGAATAGGAATATGGCATAGTGTGAGAACTTCAGTAAGGGCTTGGTGATGAGGATGTCCAAGTCTTGTATGCCACAAACTATATTTATTGTTAGATATGGAACTGTAACTAAGCGCACTTTGATATGAGTTAGGAGTATGAGCAGTAAATACATTAGCTATAGGATAAATTTGATAACCGGAAACAGAAATAGTTTTATTATTATAAGAATCAACATTACAAACAGATATACAGTTGTAAGTAGCAGCTGAATTATATGATGAACTAAGACTATTACAAGCACTAAGACTATAAAACTGAGATAGAGATGAAGCAAGATTGGCAAATCTGTAGAGTCCATAAGCTCCGACAGTGCCACAGAGAAGGACCTCAGAAGAATCCTGCGATTTGACAAGACAAATTTGAGGATGAAACTCAAAGGAAAAATCGATTATCTTGTGCGAATTTGCTTACACTAATGAGATTTTTAGTGATGTGAGGGACAAGAAGAAGATTGCGCAGCATTAGAGATGAATTAGAAGGTTTGGCTAAGGGAAATTTCATGGAACCTACAGAGTTAATTGACAAATCTTGGCCATTTCCCATGAATACTTGTTCAGCTATAGACAATGACGATGCATCAAAAATTTTTAAAGCCTCAAGCGTGACATGGTGAGACGCCCCTGAATCAGGATACCACCATTGATTGTTGAAGTTAGGATCTGAACTTGTGAGGATGCCTAGGTGGTGTTTGCCTTGGAGCAGCAGCATATCCAAAGGAGGGAGGATAGGAAGGGCGTGGAGTTACCATGAATGGATTGAAGGGAGCGCGTGGAGTGACAAAGGAATGTGCACCAGAGTAAGAGTATCTATGAAAGCATATAGATGCATCATGTCCAATCTTGTGGCAAATTTGACATGAGACCTTTCCAAATATATCACCTTCACATCCAAACCGGCCGCCACCACGACCAGAACGACCACTGCGTGAACCATAGCCATGATTTTCAGCATTTGCCGTCACATGACTAGTTCCAATAGGAAATTTAGTGTTCAAATCTTCACTGGATACTGTAACGCCCCGATTCTGATTTCCCATTTTTGTTGAGTCCTTTTTAAATTGGGTGAATATTATTTTATTTGTGGAATTGAAGTATTAATATGTTATGTTTGCATATTGTGCCATTTTATCATTTTGAGAGTTTTCGGAGAAAT